>JAVTVY010030928.1:0-131220 GCA_036873755.1 Hanleya hanleyi | reverse complement strand
GCGAAAGTACAATCAAACTCTTTAAAAAAACTCGATAAAGCCAATAGACAGTTAGAATGGGTTGTTTTATTGCCGGATAGAGCCGAACTACCCATGGAGCCGTGTGATCCAGGAGTATACATGTAAGTTCATGGAGAGGACTCATGACTGAGTGTAGGAACGAACGAAGCCATGTCAACTTGGCTAAGTTAATGATTGCATTTGATTTGCCAAAGAATGAACAAACGAATCCATATAAATAAACACTGGGTGACACAGTCAATAGGGCCTATACGAACTGCCCACCAATAGCGGTGTTAATGGACAAAAAAAGAAGCATAATGCTTCAGTTACAGATCAAATCTCGCTTCAGTTCTGGTCTGAAAGGCAAGTTCAATGTAGCCAGCATAATGTTTTAATATATAACTATCTTCGCATATCATAAGCCAAATAAACATATCGTTTGGAGACAGCCTTGAAACGGACGGATATTTTGTAAATACTAATTTCATCAATTTTTCTCTCTCCTTTGAGTAGAGTGAGCATCGCATGACAAAATGAATTTCATCTTCAACTTCGCCCAAAGAACAATTACCACATATTCTGTCGTTTGGATGTTTCCTTGTGTAGCGACCGACTTCAATTTCCAAGTGGTGAGAGCTAACTCTAAGACGCGTTAATTGTTTTCGACAAGATTCATTTTGAAGGATTTTAAGATAGACTCTCTTCCAAACTTACTCTTCAATTTTCCGTATGTTCGTAGTTTACCCTCATTCTTAATAACGAATTGATCTACTTGAGTTTCCCAGTGGGATTTATATAAGATTTGGAGACTTCTACGGATGATAGATATATACAGGTTGAGGGTTTCCTATTTTCCATATTTAAAGATTTATGTATAAATTCCAGAGAACCGAACCATGAGTTTTTGTACTCCTCGTGTAGAGTTTTAATAACGGAAAGAGCTTGAAAAGGCATTTCCGCAAGCCTTGACTAGAATTTAATAACCTGGCAGAAAATATCAATAAAAAGGAGAAAACGACCCAATTCACCAAGGCATGCTAAATTACAAGAACGTGAATGAAGCCCAAGAACATACTTACAGAATTTAGTGTTTAACTTTTCACAATCGTATTGGTTTGTGACCTTGTCAAAACATATATTAGCTGCGTTTCCTGAAATGAAATTCGCAGGTCTATTCAGCGCTCCCATATTTCACACCCATATTATAATACAGGTTTTTTTAACTGTTGATATATAGCGCGGGTATTTGTAAACTGTTGACAACTGTTATTTTCTTGTTTGTTTGTTCGAATTAATCTTTTCTGGAGCTTTCTGGGTGGGAGTCTATAATTAATAATTGGTTTTTAGTGCTATGACAATCAAACTGTGAGAGTTCTTCATTTTTCTTCACCATTTTCTGTGTGTAAGTAGATGGCGCTGTAGTGTACAAATGTATATAACACTGTCTTTGAAGGCTTACGACCACGTTTGTGGTGTTGGCGTGTGCACTTCCGGTTTTTACTGAGGCCACCATTTGCGCAGTCGACACTCCAGCGTGAAAACAAACATGGCGGAGCTGATCATATATTCAAGCGGGGACTGGTACAAATGGCGGCGAAACCCTCTCAAAAAGACAACAGATGTTGGCCGTTCGGACGATTCGGACTAGTTCATGATACGTTTTATCGGAAAATGCATGGTAAGGAGCAACTAAATCATTGTTCATACGATTCGGGCTTCTACATTACGATGGTGGCTAGGATGTATGTGGGACCTAATGACGGTATCATTAGGTCCCAGTTGGGGCTATGTTGATATATAGCACGGGTTATTTGTGAACTGTTGATTTGATGGTTTGTTCGAATTAATCTTTTCTCGAGCTCCCTGCAGCGGAAGTCTATAATTATTTCTTAATGCTATGGCAAACAAACTGTTAGAGAGGCCACTTAGACTTTTAGAGCTGAATGCCGCTAAGCCGATTGATATTTGGCGCCCTGTAAAAGAGTGTCGGATCAGGGCCGAAAGTCGTTATTGGATTAGCGCGGGTGACAAAGGATCTCTGGATTGTGACACTAAAAGACGAACAGGCTAGAGAGTTCTCTCAAACGGTATCTTGGATTTTCAAGATCAGTGCGTTCACTTTGAGGAGATTGCACCCACGAAAGTACTTGTCAGAACAAAATGTTCTGTGGAAATATCACACACTGACATCAGACATATTTTTGAGAACTCAGAGGTTCCTACAAGTCATTTTCATAGCTACCCACAGCAAAATATTGAGTTTTTTAAATGTGAAAAATGAATTTACTTAAATTTTAGCGATCCTTCTGTGAAATCAAATTGATTATTTTTAAATTTTAGCATCCCTATGCTATTTCTGGTTAAATACCTACACAGGTGTTTGGTAAGCTATTTAGCGGGGGGAGGGGTGAGGGCTCGACAATAATAGAAGTTCCACGTGTATTCTGCTTTTTCTTTCAAGACCGACAATATTCTCGTTCACTGCTATTGAAGACCAATCATCCATGGCTTCATCGTAGAAGATGAGGATGATCATGAATACATAAGGGGCATTCAAGTATGCATCGAGGGGGGAGGGTGGTAAAAAAATGTTTTCCAAAGGGTACTTTTCCAAAATCTTGCATACAGGGGGTGGGGGAGGGGGGGTAAAAAAAATCTAAATTTTTTGCGTATATAATACTTGAATGCTCCCTAATCATTGTGGATGAAGAACTTAGTTGCGGCTTTGCCATATGGACACCTTCTCAAGCTCCCTCAATAAAATAAATCTGAAACACAATGTGTTTGATTTGTTGTTTTTTCGTTTCAATTTTTCAATATGAGTAGACGGACAGGCACAGGACAAGGACGCATGCATGCAGGCAAACCAAAGATGAGGTCATTCTAATGAAGCTTCCATACAAGTTTGTTGAAATTCCACTGGCTGACTTATGAACGAAATTGACATTGACTAGAAAAGTCCTCAAAAAGAATCAACAAAAAGCTCGACATTACACGATTATCTTGAGCTTATATTGATCAATCCAGGGATTCAAAAAGTCATTTAGTTATTGTTCTTGTTCAAATTCAAGATAGCTTGTCAGACCACTGGAAGTTTCTAACTCATACCACAAATCGAAACAGTTAATCGTCTTCAGAAATAATTTCAACTCGTCTTGGTGATTCAAGCCATAGATTCAGAATTTCCTGAAAATCAAAGTTCCCCTGGAAGAGACAAATTCGCATGATCCGGTCCAAATTTTCTGATGTAAGGCGACTGCGCAGAGGGGTCGAAATCAGGTTCATAACACTCCATCTGCGCTCAACTGCCAGTAGGCTCATCAGGAAAACCATGTCTGGTTGAAAACTCTCATCGCGAACATCTTTCACTCCAGTGTCAAACTTTTTGAGAAGAATCTGGTCCAAGCTGTCCAAATGTGCTTCACAAAAGTCACAGCGTCCTGCACAGGCAGGGGCAATAGTCAGCCAACGTATGACAATATCCAAAGATCATCTTCGAAGGCTCGTAGCCGTGTGCCCGAAAAATTGCTTCTAAATCATCACACCTCAATGTGGAGTCGTCAAACAACTTCCATAAATGGAGAATGAAAGATACAAATCTCTCTACGACTGTGTTTTTTTTCATGTGCTTGAAGGGCAGAGCCAGAAGATGTTTGATGCACTTTATGTATTTGCAATGCGGGTTTACTCGTCTAAAGTATCCCTGTAAACAACCACGTATACCCGACATGACAATGGTAGTGTTCATATCCGCATATATGCAGCATTTCAGGTCTAAGTCATTCTCTTTGAAAAACTTCTCTATTGTGGCAAATAGTCCTTTCGCTGACTTATCGTACACCCAAAGTAATAAAAAGGAAAACGTGTATTTCCCCAGCCTCGATTAGTAACACAAAAAGTGCCATATTCTCACGGTTGGATTCATCGGTTCGCCTCGTCCAGGATCATGGAATACATGGAGGCCTGCTTGATCCGTGCAATGGTTGACCTCCAAACCCCAAAACTAATTGCATGCAGAAATCTATTTACACTGTGGCTACTGCAGTAAGTGGCATTTCCTGTTGAGTTCTTCACACAATCTATGCAGGACATCTTCAAGAATGTCCTCTGCAATGAAGTGTACGAGGTCGTCAAAGTTTCTAGTTAAAGGTCAACCCAAACGGATTTTTTTTTGGTCTAAAAAGGCTTAATAAGCATAGTTCATACTGCACTTTGTATGAAAAAAATATTGAAAAAAATCTTATCTGATCATAAACACACGTAATATGGGAGCAAAGTGGGCTTATTCAGTTTCACAGCTGGGTTTGATGACGTCACAGAGGGAACTTGCCTGAGAAAAAATGGCGGATAACATGGAAAGCGAATGCAGTCAGAGCTCCGGTTCAGATGTCGATTCGAGCGATATCAGCTGCTTAGATGGAAATATTTTTCGCCAAGAAGATGAAATAGACATAGAGGAGGATGATGACGGGCAAATTAACAGTTGTTTGCAGACCAACGGCGGAATTCAGCCCTATCAATTTGAGCCGTACGGCTCCGATTCTGACAGTGACAACCACTCTGACAACGTGGAACTCGACGACGACAGGATTCGGAGAGGTCGTTTGTTGAATACAGATTGGTATGCAACTTGACTGGAAACCTTATTATCGTCATCTATAAGACCAAATGTCCATATATTTCAAACTGTATTGAATGTAGAACGATTCTGTGATGTAACGAACGAGCACATCTGTGTTGTTATTGTTGTTACTGACCGAGGCAGCCTTTTCGAAGGGATAAACTCCGGGATTCGGCAGTATGGACAGTAAACTGTTGATAACTCTACTGATATACGTCCGACTTGAATTTTGTTTGTTTTCCCATAATCCCCATGAAATACCAATTTCAGAATTATATAGTTTGATAAAAAACTTTGGACATTCATGGCGAAAAGTAAGCCGTGGTGAGTGGATCGGCATTCACATTTGCTCAATTTTCGACAAATTACCTCAATTAAATTGAAATCGAATGATATTCCCACAATCTCAAATGTCAAGGGATTATGAAAGTATAATTATAACTTCTGTATCTACAGCCATTCACTCCAATTGGTGTTTTTTATTTATTTACTTATCAAACGTATATATATTTATGAAAGATCATTTATTATTATTATTAAATAGTATATAATTTAGATAATTTATTTGCGTGAAGTTTGTGCCAACATTTGGCTAAAAACGCATACATAGAATGAATAAAATTGAACATACAAATACAGACATTAAGACACATTGGAACAAATGGTTAAACGTGTATATACGAAATAGAGACTCATCCAGTCTAACCTGTAGGTGCTCAAGCAACAAATGCCACGCGAGAGCGAGCAGGGCATGTACAGCCGTCCCCCTGCCCGAGGCCTCGCTTGCAGGCTAGGTTCGTTCAGCCGATGTCCGTGATAGATTCTCCTTGTCCAATTTCTTTGCCGTCACATTCTGATTGTTGTTACGTTTGATAGTTGGAATAGCTGTTCTCTTTAGTTTTGGTTTGTACCCGAATTCAACTGCTACGCTGTAGATGTCCTCGAATGATGTCTTTCTGTCAAATGTGCCGAGCAAATTATACGAGTACTGGCTCGGGCCCTCTTTCCACACTCTCGTGTTGCGTACAAATTTCGTCCAATTTGCAGCGATTTTCTCGTCTTTGGGCCACAAATGAATACTAACACCGTCATCTGTAGTAAAACTGCAACCTCTCACTACACAACGTCGCGGCATATTTAAAAAATGATGCCCCGATACTCCGAAAATCTCCAGAAATCAGCAGCTACATACGACTGTGGTATACGGCTTTAACATAGAGAATAAAAGATGGTTCCCTCCGTGACGTCACAGCTGGAATTGACAGGAGAGCGATTTGCACCTTTCAAACGGCAATATATCGCCAACCAGGCTGCACAAAATTATGAAAAAAATATCATTATTTTCAGAATCGAAAGGACTATTTTTTTATATTTTTGACCTCATAGCGTTTGGGATGACCTTTAAAGCCCATTTCTTTCTGAACATAAAGACAACAATTCTTAACAGCTTCGTAATGGCTTCTCGCTTCTGTTGTTTCTCGTCTCTCTTTTTGATGTTAGATAAAGCTGTTCCTATCTCCAAACTTTCACAAGCTTGTACTCTTTTCTTCACTGCCTTGGTGTGCTTTTCTGAATTTTGATGGGATGACAGTCGTCGGGCTGCATGACTCCCAAACCTGGCAACAGGTTGCGTTATCCACTTTTCTCGATCTAAGGGCGGGAGTGTGGCCATGGTGAAAGAGTGCACGCTCGTAATCTCGGCTGCTGGTCTGGCGTGGGTTCGAATCCCACCGAGGACTTTCAGGATATGAAAATATCCCCGCTCACAGCTGGGCTATCAGTGCCCAGGGTAAAAGGAACTGAGGGCGCTCTCGTGTCCAGGCACATGTAGGCACCGTCGTGATATGGCTGAAAAATTGTTGAAAACGACGTTAAATCCTACTCACTCACCTATTTTATATAAGTTTCTATTACAAAGGTTAGACTTTTAAAGAAATATAACCAACTATTTTACTGTCGTTGAGGGCGATAACCTACTATTTATATTACAATTTGTGAAGCCATGCTTCCGCTTTGAGGTCGATGTGGGCGCCGCCAAGTTGCCTGAGAGATGACGTGACTGATTACGTCAGCATTCAGGACAAGGTCACGGCTAACGCTTGTTCCAGGGACGTTCCCCGACATTTGAATTACACTGGGTGCGAGTTTTAATTCGAGGAAAAAACTGGCGCAGAAAATCCCACTGGGGTAATTCCTAAAAGAAAAGGGTTCAGATTTTCTCCGCCAACTGAACAATTTCTTTCCCCGGATTTTCAACTGAGACTTGCCCGATTCAATTTGGACAAAATTTGAAGCTAAGCGTTGAACTAAAAGAGCGTCCTCTGCAATTGTGAAGTATTTGAGTTGAACGACGATGCTTCTGTGTTTGTAAACATTTTCATGATCACACTTGAGCTACTAAAATCAACTAGAACATCAGTGGATTTACTGGGTTCCTTCTCGTGCGAATTACCGGTATTATCAACACGATCAACCTTAAATCTCCATGACGTTGTGACGTTTTTAGATGAGTATACTCTCACTTCCACTCATCTAAAAACGTCACGCAATGGCGGCTCCAGTGCACGCCGTGGTGAGCAACAAAATATTCAATATTTCTTTTATTTCGCATTCTATTAACATAAATTTTATATAATAAGGTTTGGAATACGATTGTTGATAAATATACTCACACTCAAAAATAAGGTAAGTACTCCTTTAAGCTTAGTCAAATGTTACCTAACAAGCTCTTACCAATTCCACCATGGCAGTTAGCTCAACCAGCTAGAAGTAGATATTTCTCTAACAAAATATAAAAAGGCAGACACGAGCCAGCTCTTGTATACACAAGAATTTGGTCTACTGAGAGAGAAATACAGATCGCATAAGGCTATTTATACAGATGGTTCTAAAGATGGTGAGAGAGTGGCATGTGCTACTATCTTAGTTCCAAAACTAAAACCTGTCGACTACCACGTGAAAGTTCGATATTAACTGCAGAAGGAAAAGCCATATTGCTTGCTTTAGAAGGTATTGGGTCCAATAAAAGGAAAAAATATATCATATTCTCAGATTCACTCTCATGCCTCCAAGCGTTAAAAGTGGAACTTCGACTCATCCCACTATCTTGAGTATTCTACAATTACATGACTGTAGATTTGATCAACAGATTGATATTGTTTTTGTTGGTTGCCTAGTCACGTTGGCATCATAGGTAATACTGAGGCTGACAGGGTGGCTATGGCAGCCCTAGATCCTGAGGTTGATCCTGATGTAATCCCATATAGCGATTTCAGACCCTCTATCTGTACTTATGTGAGACGGCTGTTTCAATCTTTATGGGATGCTCTGAATAATGACAAACTTCAGGAGTTCAAAATAAACTGTAGGCTATACTCATCTGAACAGCCAGAAACGTTTCGACCAAACCATGATCAGGCGATGTAGAATAGACCATACACGATTAACTCACGAACATTTACTAAAAAGGAGCCAGTCCCCAAGGTGTATTCCATGCCATGACGATCTATATATTCATCTGTGGCCACAAACAACAGCACCATTTTTTTCATTTTTTCTTCTCCGGATTATTTGTCCTTGACAGCGCTGAGATCAACTTTACATAATGAATATCTGATCATGCACTGATTCACCCCCGGGTATTTTAACCAGGAAACTGTTCATTTAGTTATGCAGTAAACAGACGAGTTGTTTATCAGTTGGATGGTTGTGGGGGGGGGGGGCTACAGCTCCGTGGCCCCTGTCTGTGGTTTTGCTGAGATGTTCGACATGGCTGAATACCCCGTCATACTATTATAAGTCAATTTAGCTTAAAACTATCCAGGCGCGTTCACTACAAAAATACTTTTTATTTCATTATATGAGAAAAATGATGAATTTATCCGATATTTGGATACGGCCCCTCAGCAATGCCATCGTTTATTCGCCAATGATTTTTGTTTTGTATTATGTAGGATCTCTGGTTACTGTCGATCACATGTATGATAAAATATAGCATATTGACTAACAAATGACAAAGTTATGGAAAGGCACCTCTTCAAACCCCGAAATCTCAGCTCTGACCGTGATACAAAAGGGCAAACATGGTTTTCCTGGTACTAGAAAGGTATATCTCTCACAAAAATATGCTAAACCTTTACTCACAGGGGGTGCAGTAAAAATCGATTTAAGCCTCTATTGAGAATTGGCTACTAGACTAACGAGCTAATATGAAATCTGTCTACAACTCTGTCAACCTGAGTTTATCGGATATGCATTATTATCTTTGATTGGGTAATCTAATTTATCTCAAGTGGTGCAAGGATTGATACTCTCTTCAACAGGAGAATGGCTAATACTGTTATATGGAATATGGAGTAGGTCTTTGGATTATGGACGCGGATATTCTCTAATGGGCGACGGCTGAATTATGATTGACGGGTGATTGCCCAGAGAATTTGAATTACAACTTGAGATTTCTCGGCATTCAGGCTGGTGGTTATTTTCAACAGCTTCAGGTCAGTCTGGCAGATTAGATTGACATAAATAAACATCACAGAGGTAGTTCATAATTTCAGTGCAACAACAACACAACGTTCATTATGTGGAGGGGATTGAGGGGGAGTGGGGGGTGGGGGTGACCAGATGAGCCAGGTCAGCATACCTGTGTATGCCTGGATTCTGCTGGTGGACAAGTTGTCCCCGAGGCCGGGCCCCTGCACACCCTACAATCATAATGAGCACAACTATAAGAAAAAATATGAAGACAGACCCGAGGAACCTTAGTGCAGGTTCCTCGGCCGAGTCTCTAATAGTTCGAAATGCACTAAGACCTTTTTCAATCCAAATGACAGATATATTTCTGACAGCAAAGCAAGGCCACGACATCAAACCTTGTAATATTGCGCTTGATGATTGTTTAGCACCGAATTCTACATGTAATAATTTCAAAATTTCTAAGTGTGGACATCGTGGATGTCTCACGTGTCCACTCTTTAATACTTCAGCTTCATTTAGTTCCGCGTTAACTGGTAACTCATATTCTGTTAACTCGTATGTTGATCTTAGTTGTTCTACTAAAAACTGTATTTATTTAGTTTCCTGTAAGAAGTGTGGTCAACAGTATGTTGGCAAGACCACCCAAAGACTCCATCTGAGGGTGAACGGTCACAGAAAATCCGTTAGGAAAAAGCAATTGCTCATAGGTAAGCATTTTTCTGGACCCGACCACGGCTGGGACAACTTTAGTATTCAGATCATAGACGTCGTCTATCCATCTACTAAGGATTCCCCTTTTGGATTTGAGAGAAAAATCCGAGAGCGGGAATTATTCTGGATGCTAGAACTTGGGTCAGTGTTTCCGTTTGGTTTAAATGATAATGTCAGTGGGTTCGGCAATGCTACAAACCGCCGTTCAAATATATCCAACATTACCCAACTATTTAAACCCCATCAACGGAGACATCGCAGCCATGGTTGGCGAAAGTTTAATAGTTCGATGATTCACGATCATATCACTTTAAATTACTTAGTGGGTTTGACTAACACACCCAATAGTATACATAGTTTGCGTACAGTTCTGTATGCATTACCTCTGAGAGCTTTAGATCAAATAGCCAGAGATATACAACAATCTGCGTCTTCAGGAAATATAATACCATCAAAAATCATTAAAGTATGTCAAGATATAGCTTATTTTCGGTTGTATCGTCCAGTGAACATAATCGAAACATCTCAAGATCGGCTTTTCTTGAAACTCGACTACTTAGATAAAGGACTGGACATCATTAATTTACCTCGAATCCTGAATGATCCAGAGGTACGCAACGCTGTACCAAACTATTTTAAGTTCACAGAACCTCCTTGCATTTCATATAAGTACACTAAATCTATAGCCACCAAAATATTCAATTACTCCAATGCTGTCAAGGAATTTGACTGGAACTTATACACGTCAGGAGGCTATAGTTGTGATTGTGAATTGTCGAAATTTATCTATACACCATGCAAACATATTGTGACTGGTAACCTTGATGTGGTGAGTGATAAGGATCTGAAATTACTCCTGATGAAAGGACCTAAATATAGAGAGCCGAGAAGAATAAATCTGAAGGCCGACCAGAAGATAGTCCTCTCTGCATTAGAACAGTACGTTATTGATTGGTCTAAGCGAGAAAAGGTCCTTGAAACAATCCGCCATATTGACAGAAATACTCTTCCCCAAGCAAAACAAGTACTGAGAAACCTCAATTCGCAAGAAGTTCTAGCAAATCTCCAGAGTAAATTCGTCATAGTACCAGCAGACAAAGCTCCGAATAATATAATATTCATATGTAAATATTACTATTACCAGGTGCTGGTTAAAGAATTGAGTGTAGACATATCTTCATCAAACACGTCTACTTACTCCCAAACTGCATTTACTCTGGAAGATTTATTTAACAATCACAAAAAGTTTCTCAGGGAAAGAGGTATTTGTCTTCCAACCAATCATAACGACATACCAAAGATATACTGGACTCCCAAAATGCATAAATCACCATACAAAGCTAGATTCATAGCTGGTTCTAGAAGCTGCACCACCAAGCTTCTTTCAACCCTATTGACGAGGGCCCTTCAGGAGGTAAAGGCATTTTGGGAAAGGTATTGCGCCACTATTTCTAAGAACTCTGGCGTTGAATGTATGTGGATATTGAAAAACTCAAAATGTCTCACGGAAGAACTTGATGCTAAAGGCCCCATACCGTACAGACATGTATCCACATGGGATTTCTCGACTCTCTATACTACAATCCCTCATCAGGACCTTATTGACCGTCTAAGTTCATTAATAGTATCTGTGTTCAAGAAAACTGATCGTAGATATATTAATGTCGGAAGCCATAAAGCATTCTTTAGCTCGACTACATACAAGAGATATCATTCATGGGATGTTTCTTTGTTTATAGAGTTGCTTGAATTTCTCATTAAAAATATCTATGTGAAATTTGGCAACACAATATATCAGCAGCATATAGGTATTCCAATGGGTACTAATTGTGCACCCCTGTTGGCTGACTTGTATCTGTTCTCTTATGAATATGACTATATGCAGGCGCTTT
Organism: Hanleya hanleyi; assembly: GCA_036873755.1. Lineage (NCBI taxonomy): Eukaryota > Metazoa > Mollusca > Polyplacophora > Lepidopleurida > Hanleyidae > Hanleya > Hanleya hanleyi. The sequence goes on along the minus strand of JAVTVY010030928.1, from coordinate 119,517 downwards.
CAAAAACCGATCCATTCAAAGCCCGTTCCTTCTCATTCACCAAACGCTATATAGACGATCTTCTCGCTGTGGATAATCGCTATATAAATGAAGCAGTGAAGGATATATATCCACCTTCACTGGATTTGAAGGAAACTACAGATAGCCCTACAGGCACATCTTATTTAGATCTCTATCTCTACAAAAATGAAGCGGGCATTCTCTCTCGTCGACTTTATGACAAAAGAGATGATTACAATTTCGACATCGTAAACTATCCCTATCTGGATAGTAATATTCCAGTGGGACCTGCATATGGCGTATACATATCTCGCTTAGTAGCATTTGCTAGATCCTGTGTTAAATGTGATGATTTTAATCAACGTCACAACACATTGTTGCAGAAACTTATAAAACAGGGCTATTGCACCAAACGCCTCCACTCAAAGTTTCTCAAATTTGGCGATACATATCGCATGCTGATAGCAAAGTACGAACGTAGCGTGCAAGATCTATGGCGCTACGTTTCGTAACTTGTGTCTAATTCCGCTTAACCCGGGGCTAGGGGCCGTATGAACACATGTACTTCAATATCCTCATGATGCTCATATGAACAGTCACAATCAAAGCGTGACTGAGATACATCTTTTTTGGATAACGACTCTAAAACGAATATTACGGATTAAGAATACTGATCAGCGATACGGATTTGATATTTTTGGAACATCATGATGTCTTGCCGGCATCATTGAAAACTGTTGATCGCTTCTTTCTTGCAGGAAACAAGCCTATGTTTATGTATACTATGATTGTCTTTTTGAATTTGGTGCTAATACTGTTATATGGAAAATAGAATAGGTCTTCGGATTATGGACGCGGATATTCTCTAATGGACGACGGCTGGATTATGAATGACGGACTAGACGCTTGTAATTTGCTAAGGTCTTAATTGATGATCTATAAAAATATAACACAATACTTGATTATTGAGATGGCAGTTACCTATTCGTCCCCAAGCGGTAGATCGCGGTACTAACGGTACCATGGTTAAGTATTGTCCCATAGTACCTATGTACAAAATTTAGAAGCTCTAAACCAATTCCAAGGGTGTCAACGGACGGTATCCGTGAGAATTGGCACCCGAAATGGCTTCGCCAGCAGTTGGTAACGTAGCCCGAATATCCATCGAGAGCTTTCCTATGTAGGCTTTTTCTTATATTGTGCACTGTACCCTTGTGTATTAACAGAAAAACACGATATTCATGAAGACAGACACATTGATAGACAAAGGTAAGCTACTGAACGTTGGATCTGATGCTTAGTATTTAGCTAATATCAGAAGTGGATGAACTAGAAGTATGCAAGGATCACTTAGACTATGTAGACGGCAATGGCACCACCAGCCTGCCTGTAACGCTTCATGTGACGTATGATGTGAAATCTGCGCAATACAGAATCCAATTTTTCCACTGTGCGCCGATCGGCTTGCAGTCGTTATTAGTCGGCAATTGTCGGCAGCTGAATTATCTAAATTTAGACTGAGGAATCATGGGAATTATCTGGAGCACGCAGTCTGGCCGTACGCTACGGTGACCCAGAAAACCGGTTGTGCTCACATCGGAGTCAACATTTTTTCGTTAGATCCAAACTTCTGCCCAACGAAGGTCTACCTGTACTTTCGACTCCTGTTGTCTTTTTAACACATTAGTTCGATATCTTAAATGGGCAATAAATCGTTTATTGAATTACAATCGAGTATGGACGTAGTTCATTTATTCTGGGGACCCAGGTCTACGGTATACCTTATAAACTCTGGGAGATAACGCGCGAAGTTCATATATTTGCTTTACCACTAACCTGATGGCCCCCTAACGGGTGGGCAGGATATTACCATATATGTCTTTGTTTTTTATTGTGCATCTAAAATCCCCAAATCCATAATCTATCATGTCCGTGCGAACTACAGACATTTGGTGATACGAATGGCTTTATGTTTACACAATATATCAACAACAAGTTTGAATCAGGTCGAATTCAAAGGAATGTTTTGACCCACTCGTCATAAGCCTCAATTTTCCGCGGTAAGCGTGGGAGGTCATTATAGGACGTAACCAACACTGGCGACCAATGAACATTCGATTTTCTTACAACCGAAGTTCAAAATACTACAGAAATATCGCGTGATACGCAGGCGTGCCTTATAAGGACTATCAGGAATTTTACTAGCGAGTCACAAAGGTAATTGATTGGCTACCAGATTTAGAAGCACAAGCCCCATTATACGGCTTGACCCAGAGAGAAAACGAAAGGGGAAAGCTATTGCGCTCGTGACGATGAGTTCATTCACTTCGGCTTCCTCAATTCTGTTCTCTTGTTCAATCAAATAAATGTATCAACTTAGGTTACATTTCGCTGAATAAATATTATTGATGACGGGAGGTTTGCATCAAGAGTGTGAGAAGAACGAATATCCTTAGAATGCCGCATCTGACAATTCAGCTGGGTGCTTATTTGCATATGAATAGACTTCCTGGATAAATTAGAGGGATATATTAATTAATTATTATTGATAACAGTGCTGGTAACTAACAGTAAACAATATTTTGTTCCTTGGAAGTACAAATAAATCGCCATGACAAGTTAACAGGCGAGACGTGAATTTGATGATTTTCATTGATATGCAGGTGCAAGGTCACGGCCTCTCACAAAACTCCCATGATTCATTGCGCCATCTTCGTCGCTTCGACTCCGGACGCTGGAGTTGCATTCGCGGCTGTTGAGTCGTGGCCTGACATTCCAAAATTGTCTCCCCTGGAAGTTGGCCAGTTTCCGCTAGGGGGCAATGTTTTCAACTGGAAGCGCTAAAACGGGTAACATGCCGTCGATGACACTGAATACATCCTTGCATACTTCTAGTTTTCATCCACTTCTGCTAATATGTATATACTACGTACAGTCACTGTACGTGTACACTATCCAAGGTTCCAGTCGTATTTATATATAGTGAGGTGGCTTAGCAAAAAGATCGTGACACGCTGGACCAAAGCACCAAACTTGACACACCCATCACTTGAGGGATACAGAACAATATCAGAAGGGGTGCCCATTATTTTGGATTGTGTGACGCCCTCTGGCCCCCCAAAGGGCATCTAAGGGGAAATATTATCAATGAAAAAATAGATAGCTTACCAATAGCTTCATTTTTTTATTATCCTTGAGGCTAATCTTTGTTATCTTTGATTCCAGTGCTACCAGAAAATGTAACAAAATTCAAGATGGCCTCTATGATGATGTCACAGTGACGTCATATTACAGAAATAAGCCAGTTTATTGATGATTAGGTCCCAGTTGGGGCTATGTTGATATATAGCACGGGTTATTTGTGAACTGTTGATTTGATGGTTTGTTCGAATTAATCTTTTCTCGAGCTCCCTGCAGCGGAAGTCTATAATTATTTCTTAATGCTATGGCAAACAAACTGTTAGAGAGGCCACTTAGACTTTTAGAGCTGAATGCCGCTAAGCCGATTGATATTTGGCGCCCTGTAAAAGAGTGTTGGATCAGGGCCGAAAGTCGTTATTGGATTAGCACAGGTGACAAAGGATCTCTGGATTGTGACACTAAAAGACGAACAGGCTAGAGAGTTCTCTCAAACGGTATCTTGGATTTTCAAGATCAGTGCGTTCACTTTGAGGAGATTGCACCCACGAAAGTACTTGTCAGAACAAAATGTTCTGTGGAAATACCACACACTGACATCAGACATATTTTTGAGAACTCAGAGGTTCCTACAAGTCATTTTCATAGCTACCCACAGCAAAATATTGAGTTTTTTAAATGTGAAAAATGAATTTACTTAAATTTTAGCGACCCTTCTGTGAAATCAAATTGAATATTTCTAAATTTTAGCATCCCTATGCTATTTCTGGTTAAATACCTACACAGGTGTTTGTTAAGCTATTTAGCGGGGGGAGGGGTGAGGGCTCGACAATAATAGAAGTTCCACGTGTATTCTGCTTTTTCTTTCAAGACCGACAATATTCTCGTTCACTGCTATTGAAGACCAATCATCCATGGCTTCATCGTAGAAGATGAGGATGATCATGAATACATAAGGGGCATTCAAGTATGCATCGAGGGGGGAGGGTGGTAAAAAAATGTTTTCCAAAGGGTACTTTTCCAAAATCTTGCATACAGGGGGTGGGGGAGGGGGGTAAAAAAAATCTAAATTTTTTGCGTATATAATACTTGAATGCTCCCTAATCATTGTGGATGAAGAACTTAGTTGCGGCTTTGCCATATGGACACCTTCTCAAGCTCCCTCAATAAAATAAATCTGAAACACAATGTGTTTGATTAATGGATTACTAAGTTATTGGCTTGAGTACTTAGATATGTACAAATTTTTGTTGTGTTGTGTTGATTACGTCTGGGTTGCTGGTTTATTGACTTGTTTTTGTTGGAATACCTAGAATATTGATTGATCGTCGCAAAATAGCAATATTGCTGAACGCGACGTTAAATCTTAATTCACTCTCTCTCTCGTGCAGAAATGTCGCGTGTTGAAATGTTGTGGACTTCGTGGGGAAAGGACGGGGGTATGTATACATTGTAGTGCATACAGCACATAAGGTCTCCAAAATGTCTGATCTCTGCACATTTGAAATGACATCATGTTCCACAGATGCCACACTGCACCACGGTCGATTGATGCCCCTTGGTGCAGCCTGGGAAATCGCGCGTTGTGCACTGTGATGGCGTTTTTTTTGTACAATGTGAACCCGCATTAACCCGTATTGGTTACGGTCACATTTGGCCCCCTCCAAATATGACTGCCGAACCCCCGTTCTGGGGCCCCAGGGTTTTCCGAGTCTCTTCACATTACACGCAATCGATATCCAATCACTATTGGCTGCCATTTTGACTGGAATCACAGAACCGGAGAAACAGAAAAATACATACTGACTGCATAACGCGCATTCAACATATTTTTTCATCGGGTTTGCATGTTCTTAGGTCAACATACTTGGCCCCATGCCGTTGATAAGTGTTTTCTAGCGGTTTCTTCACATTACACTCAATCGATATCCAATCAATATTGCCTGCCATTTTGACTGAAATCAGAGAACCGCAGAAACTGAAAAATACATACTGTCTGAATAATGCGCATTGGACAATTTTTTCATCTGGTTTGCATGTTCCTGGTGCAACATGTATTCACCCCGTTGATGATCGCAAAGGCATTCTGTAAGAAAGGGGAGCAGTGTTGGATCTTACTATAGACACAAAACACTCTGATCATAAAAGGGAACCAGCCCCAAGGTGTACGCCATGCCACGAAGAATTCAGTGAAGCTTATTCTGATCGACTGTATAGATTTTTAGATTGTGAGAGATTCTTTTTATCTCCTTGTTATTGTCTTGATTTTGTTGAAATGCTTGGAATTTTGTTTGATTGTCGCTATATAGCTCAAATATTGTTGAACGCGACGTTAATCCTTAATTCTCTCCCTCTCTCTCTCTCTGTTGGTGGTTGTAGTCACCCGTACTATACTGAGCAAAAATCATATAGGACGACGATGTCACTAACTCCATCTTCTGTATGGTTAGGACCAACTGTCGAATATAGAATGGCCAGGGAAACAGGAACTAAATCAATATGAAAACGAAGAAAAAATACCAAATTAGACACGTTGAGCTAGAATTCGATAAGACTAATTTCATAATGCATTTTACGTTGTGTGTGTGTTTTAATGTGTTGCATTACTAAATTATTAACTTGATGAATATTATATGACTAGATTTGATCAACAAATTCTTACGATCTTTGAAAGAAATCGGTTTGTTGTATAAGTGTTAATGTATGTGCATGTCTTTTGGTGTGTTGTGTTGATTACGTCTGGATTGCTAGGTTGTTGAATTGGTTTTATTAGAACACTTAGAATTTTGTTTGATCATCGCGATATACCTGAAATATTGCTGAACGCGACATTAAACCTTAATTCTCTCTCTGTTATTGCTGAACGCGACATTAGACCTTAATTCTCTCTCTGTTAGTGCACACCCAAGTTTCCCTCCTCCCTTGGTTCTCAACATCCAGCCAACAGCCAACTTTAAATGACAAGGACAAACGTGCTACAAGAAATTGTTCTTGAATATTTATGAATTATCGCTGCAATATATCACAAAACTGCGTTCGAACCACTCAAATCCTGCATATAACTGTGTTTTCAACCCTGAGTACGCCGATTTATATTCGCTGAAACCCTCGATTATTCCACCTCTTGGAATCCGTATGAAACCACACCTTGTAGCAGCTGGTATTAAAGTTAGTCAGATTTTACCTAGCGAGCTCTTGCCAACTCCACCATGGCAGTAAGCCACACCAGAAGTAGATATTTCACTGACTAAATATAAAAAGGCAGATATAAATATAAAGAGTTGTCCCTGTTGGTCTCCCATACAGCGATTTCAGACCATCTATCTGCGCATATGTAAGAAGGCTGTTTCAATCGCTATGGGATACTATGGATAATAACAAACTTCACGAGTTCAAAAAAACGGTTGGTTATATTCACCTGAACAGTCATAAACGCTTCGACCAGGCCATGATTAGACGATGTAGGATCGTCACACACGATTAACTCATGAATATTTACTAAAACAGGAGCCGATTCCAAGGGGTATACCTTGCCATGAAGATCTGACGGTGAAACATATTCTCCTGGACTGCATAGATTTTAAAACTGTAAGAGATACTTTTTATCGAGCAGATACGCTGGAAGATCTTTTTAGCAGAGTGAAAGAAGATTGTATTTTAGGTTATTTGAGAGAGATTGGTTTGTTGTACAAATTTTAATGTTTGTACCTGTTTTAACGCATTAGTTTACCGAGTTTTTGAATTGATTACTTAGAATTTTGTTTGATCGTCGCTATATAGTTGAAATATTGCTGAATGCGACGTTAAACCCTAATTCTGTCTCTCTCTCTCTCCTTGAATATTTATGTACATAGAAATTCAAGAGAATTAAATTTAACGTCGCGTTCATACATATATCGGCTATATTGCGATGGAAGATTGAAAAGTTATGCAAAGTACATATTATTCTAAGTGGCGTGCTTTTGGAACTACGTTTACAATTTATATTTGCCTGGACGATGGAATTTCATAGATACTTTTTCGCGTCATGGGATATCATTCACTTATACAGTACTTGATTGCTCCATTTAATTACGGGATTCTCATTCCCTTTTTGGAAATTTGGAAGAAGATTTAGCCAACAATCGATTTTTATTATACTTGGTGTTGTGTTGTGTTGTGTGGATATGGATTACCCGTTATACACGGGACATTATTGGTGGCAAGCGTCAAATCAGACATTCAATATTCAGCCGTCTTCCATAAAAGAACTACCGCGTCAATTATCGAAAAACCTATTTCGTATGACAGCACCAACTTTATGTGAGCGTGAATAAAACTAATAACAACACATCTCCAAATCGTTTCCACAGAATGTATCTCATTCACGCTTTGATTGTGCGTGTTCACTTGAACACTATGTAGATGGAAATCACATTATATTCAAACGGCCACTCATATTCACTATGACTATGTCATGTAACTCCAGCAGCTTCCAAAAAGTGGAAATTATATGTCAGAAAACATGTCAGTGCACAGCACATGAGGTCTTCAAAATTTCTGATCTCTGCACATTTGAAATTACACCATCTTCCACAGATGTCACACTGCCCCCATGGTTGATTGATGCTGGGCCTGTTGCAGCCTGGGAAGTTGTGCGATGTGACGGCGGTTTCTTCGTACGACGCAATATTGTGCGTTCCACATATTTTTTTTTATCAGGTTTGCATGTTGTTGGTTCAACATGCTTGGATCCACCCCGTTGATGATCACAAAGGCATTCTACAAGAAAGGAAAGCAGCGATTGATCTAATTATAGACTCAACTCTCTGATGAGAAAAGGGAATCGGTCCCAAGGTGTATTCGATGCCGCGAGCAACTCACAGTGAAAGATCTTCTGATCGACTGTATAGATTTAAAGATTGAAAGGGATCCTTTTTATCGAGCAGCTGCTTTAGAAGATCTTTTTAGTCGGATAAAATAAGGCTGTATTTTAATTTATTCGAGAGAAATAGGTGTGTTTTGTTGATTACTTCTGGATTGCTGGATTGTTGCGTTGTTTTTGTTGAAATACGTAGAATTTCTTTTTATTGTCGCTGTATAGCTGAAATATTGCTGAACTCGGCGTTAATAATTAATACTTTCTGTTGGTCGTTTTAGGGATCCGGTTGGCGCTGTACTGAGCAAATCATATGGGACAACGATGTCACTAACTTCGCCTTCTGTATGGTTAGGATCAACTGTCGAATATAGAATATTCAAGGAAATAGAAACTAAATCAATATATGACGAAGTAAAATGACCAAATTAGATAAGTTGAGATAGAATTCGATATGACAAATACATACATGCATTTTACGTTGTGCGTAAGTTTGAATGTGTTGGATAACTATTTTATTAACTTGAATACTTAGAATTTTGTCTGATCGTCTCTCTATAACTGAAATGTTGCTGAACGCGACGTCAAACCTTAATTCTCTCTTTCTCTTTCTCTCTCTATCCTACATTTCAATTGATATGGAATTGCTAACAGATCTTCAAAACTGAGTTAATACCAACAATGGTTATCTGATAAATTAGGCACATAAAACAATTTAGTTTTGTCGCTCACGGAAAGTTCACATGCAGCTGTATATATTTAAAGGTTGAAAGCGAGTCTTTTTATCAAGCAATTATACTTTGGATCTGTTCAGTCGGGTAAATGAAGATGATTTTAGGTTATTTGAGAGAAATCGGTTTGTTGTAAAAGTTTTAATGTATGTACATGTTTTTGGTGTGTTGTGTTTGGTGGGTTATTGCCTTGCTTTTGTTCAAGTAATTCTCTCTCTGAATAGTGCACACCCAAGTTTCCCTCCTTCCTTGGTTCTCAACATCCAGCCAACAGCCAACTTTAAATGACAAGGACAACGTGCTACAAGAAATTGTTCTTGAACATTTATGTACATAGAAATTAGAGGGAATTAGATTTAACGTCGCGTTCATACATATATCGGCTATATTGCGATGGAAGATTGAAAAGTTATGCAAAGAACATATTATTCTAAGAGGCGTGCTTTTGAAACTACGTTTACAATTTATATTTGCCTGGCCGATGGAATTTCATAGATACTTTTTCGCGTCATGGGATATCATTCAGTTATACAGCACTTGATTGCTCCATTGAATTACGGGATTCTCATTCCCCTTTTTGGAAATTTGGAAGAAGATTTAGCCAACAATCGATGTTTATTATACTTGGTGTTGTGTTGTGTTGTGTGGATATGGATTACCCGTTATACACGGGGCATTATTGGTGGCAAGCGTCAAATCAGACATTCAATATTCAGCCGTCTTCCATAAAAGAATTACCGCGTCAATTATCGAAAAACCTATTTCGTATGACAGCACCAATTTTATGTGAGTGTGAATAAAACTAATAACAACACATCTCCAAATCGTTTCCAGAGAATGTATCTCATTCACGCTTTGATTGTGCGAAGCAGAATTAGTAACGAAACGGAGACGCCAGAGATCTTGCACGCTACGCGTTCGAGAAACATTGAAGGGAGGCGTTTGATGGCACAATTACAACACATATAAGAAAAGTGGGAAGAGGTGCCGACATACTGACTGCGTCACATGACTTCACAGAATAGTCTTCTGGTTAACCTATTCTAAAGCGCATACCAAGAATCTAACGATTCGTGATATGTGTTGTATCTCAGGTACGCTTTTATTGTACTTGTTCATGTGGCAACTTGGATGATATGACCACACGGGCCCTAGCACCGGCATAAGCGGTATTAGATACAAATCTAGAGAGCTATGATGGAAATGCTCTGACAACTCGTATACTGAGGGATTCTTTTTATCTCCTTGTTATTGCCTTGTTTTTGTTGAAATGCTTGGAATTTTGTTTGATTGTCGCTGTATAGCTGAAATAACGCTGAACGCGACGTTAATCCTTAATTCTCTCTATCTCTCGGTGGTTTTAGGAATCCGTTTGGCGCCGAACTGAGCAAATCATATAGCTTAGATCGATGAAGTCACTAACTCCGCCTTCTGTATGGATGGTCAGGATCAACTATCGAATATAGAATGGTCAAGGAAATAGAAACTAAATCAATATGACAACGAAGCAAAAAGACCAAATTATAGACAAGTTGAGATAGAATTCGATAAGACGATCACATATATGCATTTTACGTTGTGTGTATGTTATAATGTGTTGAATTACTGAGTTATCAGCTTGAATACTTAGAATTTTGTTTGATCGTCACAATATAAGTGAAATATTGCTGAACGCGACTTCAAACCCTAATTCTCACTCCTACATTCCAACTGATATGGAATTTCCTAACAAATCTTCGAAACTGGATACCAACAAAAAAAACAATTTAGTTTTGTCGCTTACGGAAAGTTCGCATGCAGCTGTATGAATTTAAAGATTGAAAGGGAGTCTTTTTATCAAGCAGCTACTTTGGATCTGTTTAGTCTAGTAAATGAAGATTGTATTTTAGGTTATTTGAGAGAAATCGGTTTGTTGTAGAAGTTTTAGCAGGTTTTAGTGTGTGTACATGTTTTTGGTGTGTTTTGTTGATTATTTTCGGATTGCTGGGTCGTTGCCTTGTTCTTGTTGAAATAATCTTCGCCGTTATATAGCAATATTGCTGAACACACTCGCATGCAGAAATGTCGCGTAAATTTTAATGTATGTGCATGTCTTTTGGTGCGTTGTGTTCATTACTTCGGGATTGCTGGGTAGTTGGCTAGTTTGTCGCTTACGTAAAGGTCGCATGCAGCTGAATAGATTTTAAGATTGTAAGAGTCTTTGTAACAAGCAGCTACCTTAGATCTGTTTAGTCTGGTAAATAAAGACTGTATTTTAGGTTATTTGAGAGAAATCGGTTTGTTGTAGAAGTTTAAATGTATGTACATGTTTTTGGTGTGTTGTGTTTTGCTGGGTTATTGCCTTGCTTTTGTTGAAGTAATTATTGTCGTTATATAGCAATAACTGAATCCGACGTTAAACCTTATTTCACTCTTTCACTCATGCAGAAATGTCGCGTGTTGAAATGTTGTGGACTTGTCGACTGCATAGATTTTCAGATTGAAGAGATTCTTTTTATCGAGCGACTACTTTTGGAAGATATTTTTAGTCGGGTTAGGGAGGACTGTATCTTAGGTTATTTGAGAGAGATCGGTTTCTGGCATAAGTTTTAATGTGCTGGATTACTAAGTTATTGGCTAGAGTACTTAGATATGTACAAATTTTTGTTGTGTTGTGTTGATTACGTCTGGGTTGCTGGTTTATTGACTTGCTTTTGTTGGAATACCTAGAATATTGATTGATCGTCGCAAAATAGCAATATTGCTGAACGCGACGTTAAACCTTAATTCACTCTCTCTCTCTCGTGCAGAAATGTCGCGTGTTGAAATGTTGTGGACTTCGTGGGGAAAGGGGGGGTATGTATACATTGTAGTGCTACAGCACATAAGTCTCCAAAATGTCTGATCTCTGCACATTTGAAATGACATCATGTTCCACAGATGCCACACTGCACCACGGTCGATTGATGCCGGGCCTGGTGCAGCCTGAGAAATCGCGCGTTGTGCACTGTGATGGCGTTTTTTTGTACAATGTGAACCCGCATTAACCCGTATTGGTTACGGTCACATTTGGCCCCCTCCAAATATGACTGCCGAACCCCCCTCTGGGGCCCCAATGTTTTCCGAGTCTCTTCACATTACACGCAATCGATATCCAATCACTATTGGCTGCCATTTTGACTGGAATCACAGAACCGCAGAAACTGAAAAATACATACTGTCTGAATAATGCGCATTGGACAATTTTTTCATCTGGTTTGCATGTTCCTGGTGCAAAATGTATCCACCCCGTTGATGATCGCAAAGGCATTCTGTAAGAAAGGGGAGCAGTGTTGGATCTTACTATAGACACAAAACGCTCTGATCATAAAAGGGAACCAGTCCCAAGGTGTACGCCATGCCACGAAGAACTCAGTGAAGCTTATTCTGATCGACTGTATAGATTTTTAGATTGTGAGAGGTTCTTTTTATCTCCTTGTTATTGTCTTAGTTTTGTTGAAATGCTTCGAATTTTGTTTGATTGTCGCTATATACATGTAGCTGAAATATTGTTGAACGCGACCTTAATCCTTAATTCTCTCTCTCTCTCTCTGTTGGTGGTTGTAGTCATCCGTACTATACTGAGCAAAAATCATATAGGACGACGATGTCACTAACTCCATCTTCTGTATGGTTAGGACCAACTGTCGAATATAGAATGGCCAGGGAAATAGGAACTAATATGAAAACGAAGAAAAAATACCTAATTAGACACGTTGAGCTAGAATTCGATATGACTAATTTCATCAATGCATTTTACGTTGTGTGTGTGTTTTAATGTGTTGCATTACTAAGTTATTAACTTGATGAATATTATATGACTAGATTTGATCAACAAATTCTTACGATCTTTGAAAGACATCGGTTTGTTGTATAAGTTTTAATGTATGTGCATGTCTTTTGGTGTGTTGTGTTGATTACGTCTGGATTGCTAGGTTGTTGAATTGGTTTTATTAGAACACTTAGAATTTTGTTTGATCATCGCGATATACCTGAAATATTGCCGAACACGACATTAAACCTTAATTCTCTCTCTCTTATTGCTGGACGCGACATTAGACCTTAATTCTCTCTCTGTTAGTGCACACCCAAGTTTCCCTCCTCCCTTGGTTCTCAACATCCAGCCAACAGCCAACTTTAAATGACAAGGACAAACGTGCTACAAGAAATTGTTCTTGAACATTTATGTACATAGAAATTAGAGAGAATTAGATTTAACGTCGCGTTCATACATATATCGGCTATATTGCGATGGAAGATTGAAAAGTTATGCAAAGAACATATTATTCTAAGAGGCGTGCTTTTGAAACTACGTTTACAATTTATATTTGCCTGGCCGATGGAATTTCATAGATACTTTTTCGCGTCATGGGATATCATTCAGTTATACAGCACTTGATTGCTCCATTGAATTACGGGATTCTCATTCCCCTTTTTGGAAATTTGGAAGAAGATTTAGCCAACAATCGATGTTTATTATACTTGGTGTTGTGTTGTGTTGTGTTGTGTGGATATGGATTACCCGTTATACACGGGGCATTATTGGTGGCAAGCGTCAAATCAGACATTCAATATTCAGCCGTCTTCCATAAAAGAATTACCGCGTCAATTATCGAAAAACCTATTTCGTATGACAGCACCAACTTTATGTGAGTGTGAATAAAACTAATAACAACACATCTCCAAATCGTTTCCAGAGAATGTATCTCATTCACGCTTTGATTGTGCGTAGCAGAATTAGTAACGAAACGGAGACGCCAGAGATCTTGCACGCTACGCGTTCGAGAAACATTGAAGGGAGGCGTTTGATGGCACAATTACAACACATATAAGGGAAGTGGGAAGAGGTGCCGACATACTGACTGCGTCACATGACTTCACAGAATAGTCTTCTGGTTAACCTATTCTAAAGCACATACCAAGAATCTAACGATTCGTGATATGTGTTGTATCTCAGGTACGCTTTTATTGTACTTGTTCATGTGGCAACTTGGATGATATGACCACACGGCCCCTAGCACCGGCATAAGCGGTATTAGATACAAATCTAGAGAGCTATGATGGAAATGCTCTGACAACTCGTATACTGGTAATTGGCGAGCTGTTTCGCTGTGACAACTCGTACATTGGAGATTGGTGAGCTGTATCGTCGTCAGATGTAAATGACGGCATTTAACACAAAATACTAGTCTGTAATGCCCGATGTCGACCCAGCATCAACTTCCCACAAGTGCCAACATATATCAAAGACCAAAAGGTCTGTACAGGGGGCGGGCCTCGGGGACGAAACGTCCACCAGCAGAATCTCGCCATATACAGGAAAAAATTACAACACATATAAGGGAAGTGGGAAGAGGTGCCGACATACTGACTGCGTTACATGACTTCACAGAATAGTCTTCTGGTTAACCTATTCTAAAGCACATACCAAGAATCTAACGATTCGTGATATGTGTTGTATCTCAGGTACGCTTTTATTGTACCTGTTCATGTGGCAACTTGGATGATATGACCACACGGCCCCTAGCACCGGCATAAGCGGTATTAGATACAAATCTAGAGAGCTATGATGGAAATGCTCTGACAACTCGTATACTGGTAATTGGTGAGCTGTTTCGCTGTGACAACTCGTACATTGGAGATTGGTGAGCTGTATCGTCGTCAGATGTAAATGACGGCATTTAACACAAAAGACTAGTCTGTAAGGCCCGATGTCGACCCAGCATCAACTTCCCACAAATGCCAACATATATCAAAGACCAAAAGGTCTGTACAGGGGGCGGGCCTCGGGGACGAAACGTCCACCAGCAGAATCTCGCCATATACAGGAAAAAATTACAACACATATAAGGGAAGTGGGAAGAGGTGCCGACATACTGACTGCGTCACATGACTTCACAGAATAGTCTTCTGGTTAACCTATTCTAAAGCACATACCAAGAATCTAACGATTCGTGATATGTGTTGTATCTCAGGTACGCTTTTATTGTACCTGTTCATGTGGCAACTTGGATGATATGACCACACGGCCCCTAGCACCGGCATAAGCGGTATTAGATACAAATCTAGAGAGCTATGATGGAAATGCTCTGACAACTCGTATACTGGTAATTGGTGAGCTGTTTCGCTGTGACAACTCGTACATTGGAGATTGGTGAGCTGTATCGTCGTGAGATGTAAATGACGGCATTTAACACAAAAGACTAGTCTGTAATGCCCGATGTCGACCCAGCATCAACTTCCCACACGTGCCAACATATATCAAAGACCAAAAGGTCTGTACAGGGGGCGGGCCTCGGGGACGAAACGTCCACCAGCAGAATCTCCCCATATACAGGAAAAAATTACAACACATATAAGGGAAGTGGGAAGAGGTGCCGACATACTGACTGCGTCACATGACTTCACAGAATAGTCTTCTGGTTAACCTATTCTAAAGCACATACCAAGAATCTAACGATTCGTGATATGTGTTGTATCTCAGGTACGCTTTTATTGTACCTGTTCATGTGGCAACTTGGATGATATGACCACACGGCCCCTAGCACCGGCATAAGCGGTATTAGATACAAATCTAGAGAGCTATGATGGAAATGCTCTGACAACTCGTATACTGGTAATTGGTGAGCTGTTTCGCTGTGACAACTCGTACATTGGAGATTGGTGAGCTGTATCGTCGTCAGATGTAAATGACGGCATTTAACACAAAAGACTAGTCTGTAAGGCCCGATGTCGACCCAGCATCAACTTCCCACAACGTGCCAACATATATCAAAGACCAAAAGGTCTGTACAGGGGGCGGGCCTCGGGGACGAAACGTCCACCAGCAGAATCTCGCCATATACAGGAAAAATTACAACACATATAAGGGAAGTGGGAAGAGGTGCCGACATACTGACTGCGTCACATGACTTCACAGAATAGTCTTCTGGTTAACCTATTCTAAAGCACATACCAAGAATCTAACGATTCGTGATATGTGTTGTATCTCAGGTACGCTTTTATTGTACCTGTTCATGTGGCAACTTGGATGATATGACCACACGGCCCCTAGCACCGGCATAAGCGGTATTAGATACAAATCTAGAGAGCTATGATGGAAATTACAAGCGTCTAGTCCGTCATCCATAATCCAGCCGTCGTCCATTAGAGAATATCCGCGTCCATAATCCAAAGACCTATTCCATTTCCATATAACAGTATTAGCACCAAATTCAAAAAGACAAAGGTATACATAAACATAGGCTTGTTTCCTGCAAGAGAGAAGCGGTCAACACTTTTCAATGATGCCGGCAAGACATCATGATGTTCCAAAATATCAAATCCGTATCGCTGATCAGCATTCTTAATCCATAATATTCGTTATAGAGTCGTCATCTAAAAATGATGTACCTCAGCCACGCTTTGATTGTGACTGTTCATATGAGTACCATGAGGATCTTGAAGTACATGGGCTCATACGGCCCCTAGCCCCGGGGCTCTGACAACTCGTATACTGGTAATTGGTGAGCTGTTTCGCTGTGACAACTCGTACATTGGAGATTGGTGAGCTGTATCGTCGTCAGATGTAAATGACGGCATTTAACACAAAAGACTAGTCTGTAATGCCCGATGTCGACCCAGCATCAACTTCCCACACGTGCCAACATATATCAAAGACCAAAGGTCTGTACAGGGGGCGGGCCTCGGGGACGAAACGTCCACCAGCAGAATCTCGCCGTATACAGGAAAAAATTACAACACATATAAGGGAAGTGGGAAGAGGTGCCGACATACTGACTGCGTCACATGACTTCACAGAATAGTCTTCTGGTTAACCTATTCTAAAGCACATACCAAGAATCTAACGATTCGTGATATGTGTTGTATCTCAGGTACGCTTTTATTGTACCTGTTCATGTGGCAACTTGGATGATATGACCACACGGCCCCTAGCACCGGCATAAGCGGTATTAGATACAAATGTAGAGAGCTATGATGGAAATGCTCTGACAACTCGTATACTGGTAATTGGTGAGCTGTTTTGCTGTGACAACTCGTACATTGGAGATTGGTGAGCTGTATCGTCGTCAGATGTAAATGACGGCATTTAACACAAAAGACTAGTCTAATGCCCGATGTCGACCCAGCATCAACTTCCCACACGTGCCAACATATATCAAAGACCAAAAGGTCTGTACAGGGGGCGGGCCTCGGGGACGAAACGTCCACCAGCAGAATCTCGCCATATACAGGAAAAAATTACAACACATATAAGGGAAGTGGGAAGAGGTGCCGACATACTGACTGCGTCACATGACTTCACAGAATAGTCTTCTGGTTAACCTATTCTAAAGCACATACCAAGAATCTAACGATTCGTGATATGTGTTGTATCTCAGGTACGCTTTTATTGTACCTGTTCATGTGGCAACTTGGATGATATGACCACACGGCCCCTAGCACCGGCATAAGCGGTATTAGATACAAATCTAGAGAGCTATGATGGAAATGCTCTGACAACTCGTATACTGGTAATTGGTGAGCTGTTTCGCTGTGACAACTCGTACATTGGAGATTGGTGAGCTGTATCGTCGTCAGATGTAAATGACGGCATTTAACACAAAAGACTAGTCTGTAAGGCCCGATGTCGACCCAGCATCAACTTCCCACAAATGCCAACATATATCAAAGACCAAAAGGTCTGTACAGGGGGCGGGCCTCGGGGACGAAACGTCCACCAGCAGAATCTCGCCATATACAGGTAAAAATTACAACACATATAAGGGAAGTGGGAAGAGGTGCCGACATACTGACTGCGTCACATGACTTCACAGAATAGTCTTCTGGTTAACCTATTCTAAAGCACATACCAAGAATCTAACGATTCGTGATATGTGTTGTATCTCAGGTACGCTTTTATTGTACCTGTTCATGTGGCAACTTGGATGATATGACCACACGGCCCCTAGCACCGGCATAAGCGGTATTAGATACAAATCTAGAGAGCTATGATGGAAATGCTCTGACAACTCGTATACTGGTAATTGGTGAGCTGTTTCGCTGTGACAACTCGTACATTGGAGATTGGTGAGCTGTATCGTCGTCAGATGTAAATGACGGCATGTAACACAAAAGACTAGTCTGTAATGCCCGATGTCGTTCCTTCTCATTCACCAAACGCTATATAGACGATCTTCTCGCTGTGGATAATCGCTATATAAATGACGCAGTGAAGGATATATATCCACCTTCACTGGATTTGAAGGAAACTACAGATAGCCCTACAGGCACATCTTTTTTAGATCTCTATCTATATAAAAATGAAGCGGGCATTCTCTCTCGTCGACTTTATGACAAAAGAGATGATTACAATTTCGACATCGTAAACTATCCCTTTCTGGATAGTAATATTCCAGTGGGACCTGCATATGGCGTATACATATCTCGCTTAGTAGTATTTGCTAGATCCTGTGTTAGATGTGATGATTTTAATCAACGTCACAAAACATTGTTGCAGAAACTTATAAAACAGGGCTATTCCACCAAGCGCCTCCACTCAAAGTTTCTCAAATTTGGCGATACATATCGCATGCTGATAGCAAAATACGAACGTAGCGTGCAAGATCTATGGCGCTACGTTTCGTAACTTGTGTCTAATTCCGCTTAACCCGGGGCTATGGGCCGTATGAACCCATGTACTTCAAGATCCTCATGGTACTCATATGAAGTCACAATCAAAGCGTGACTGAGATACATCATTCTTTAGATGACGACTTTACAACGAATATTATGGATTAAGAATACTGATCAGCGATTCGGATTTGATATTTTTGGAACATCATTATGTCTTGCCGGCATCATTGAAAACTGTTGTCCGCTTCTCTCTTGCAGGAAACAAGCCTATGTTTATGTATACTATGATTGTCTTTTTGAATTTGGTGCTAATACTGTTATGTGGAATATGGAATAGGTCGTTGGATTATGGACGCGGGTATTCTCTAATGGACGACGGCTGGATTATGAATGACGGACTAGACGCTTGTAATTTAAACAAATATACAATTATCACAGTATTACAACTTAACATGGAGTGGATTAGACGCTTGTAATTTAAACAAATATACAATTATCACAGTATTACAACTTAACATGGAGTGTCGAGTAAACTTACAACCAAGTTTAGATACTTTGTTGTATATGATAATAAATTAATATATTAACGATGCTGCTGACAGTTCATCTATTAAGTAACTTTTGGCAGCAATTAATATAAGCAATGTACAAGTATATTTGTGTAACGGCACAATCTATAATTAGTGGAGGAAGGAAGTAAACTGGATAACAATGTTCACTAGAACTTTGGCTAAATACTACTTCAGTTACATTCGAAAAAAAAAATGAATAAGAAAAACTTCATGTATAAGGTATATCGTTGACACAGATGGTACATATCAATTTGTATTGTGGCTATAATTAGATCAATAGTTATAAATAGACAAAATGTTGGTTAGGCTTTACCCTCGTTAAATGTCCTAGGCCAATATTCCACATAAAGATAGCTTTTTTATGCAAATTTAGGTACATATCACATACTAGTTTGTATTGACTGGAATGCCTGTATTGCTCCCTCATATTTTCAAAGAAAGACCGGCATACAAGTAATGGTTCTCGTCGCCAACTGCATTGATTGTTGTCACAGAGTTCACATAGTCTTTCTTAAGTATTTTATTACTCAACGCCCGGTATTAATACGCATCTTTCGAGTTATGACGTAACGTCGCCTGAGTGACGTGCCTTTGCGCAGCGACAACGCCCTTTGGCGAAACGATAGGGCCAATCCCCTATCCTTTAACATAGCGGGGTGTAAAGATTACTTAATTCAAGGACTATTTCAGTTGTGAAACATCGAGTTACGCTTTGATGACCTTGGTAAAGGAGTATTATTGTGAGAGAAATAACATTGCGCTACCCCAAGTATTATGGGGTTTCGCCAAATGACGTCGTCAGTGCGCAAAAGGGAGTTCACTCAGACGACGTAACGTCATAACTCGAAACATGCGTATTGGAAGCCTATACTCTCTAAAACATCTTGAGTGAAATTCACTCAAGTTTGAGTGGAAATTCATACCACTCGAGTATTTGAGTGAAATATTTCACTCAAGTTGAGTGAAATTTGACTGAAGTAATTGACTGAATGTTACTTCACTCAAACTTGAGTGATTTTGCCCCCTACTTGAGCGATTTATTGACCCAAACTTGAGTGGAATGCACTCAACTTGAGTGAATTCCACTCAACTCGAGTGGGATGAATTTTCACTCTTCTCGAGTATGGTTAGTTGTTCTGCATTTGGCAAACGCAGTTCTGAATTTGAGTCCAATATTACAAAATAATTCTCTGGATATATACTTTGTTTGAATTTTGAATAAATCAATCAATTGATTACAATTCCCACATCGTAAACTATCCCTTTCTGGATAGTAATATTCCAGTAGGACCTACATATGGCGTATACATATGTCGCTTAGTAGCATTTGCTAGATCCTGTGTTAAATGTGATGATTTTAATCAACGTCACAAAACATTGTTGCAGAAACTTATAAAACAGGGCTATTCCACCAAGCGCCTCCACTCAAAGTTTCTCAAATTTGGCGATACATATCGCATGCTGATAGCAAAATACGAACGTAGCGTGCAAGATCTATGGCGCTACGTTTCGTAACTTGTGTCTAATTCCGCTTAACCCGGGGCTAGGGGCCGTATGAACCCATGTACTTCAAGATCCTCATGGTACTCATATGAACAGTCACAATCAAAGCGTGACTGAGATACATCTTTGTTTTAGATGACGACTCTATAACGAATATTATGGATTAAGAATACTGATCAGCGATACGGATTTGATATTTTTGGAACATCATGATGTCTTGCCGGCATCATTGAAAACTGTTGACCGCTTCTCTCTTGCAGGAAACAAGCCTATGTTTATGTATACTATGATTGTCTTTTTGAATTTGGTGCTAATACTGTTATATGGAATATGGAATAGGTCTTTGGATTATGGACGCGGATATTCTCTAATGGACGACGGCTGGATTATGAATGACGAACTAGACGCTTGTAATTTTGCCGAGATGGAAGACTTACAGTACTAGCCAGAGATAACTTGACATGAAGTCGTGCCTAAAACACAACTAAATCACGACTAAATCCAGGACATAATCGCATTCCGAAGCGTTCCAACGGCCCTGTGAAACCGGTACCGCGAAGCAATTGCACCCTGAAACAATAGCGCTTAATTTACTGAGGTGCGAAACGGTGACTCCTTAAGCTGCGCGTCACTCAGCAATCGGAGAGGAAAATGTCACTATTATCTGGAAACAGCAGGATAAAGGAAGGATTTACATTTACAAGCTACCAAGATATGAACACCTTTGGTTGAGACACTGTGCATACCAGTACATGAGATGATTTCATCATTCTGTGTGAATTCTGCATACGACATTCAGAGTGTAAGTATGAGATTGTTAGATGCACATACATCATCGCTAGACTAGTGAATGTCACAGTGGGACAAAACTTTGCTAACTTTTAAGGTTTCCTTAAATGAATTTCGTCCTGAGGTATCGTATCGATCGATGCTATATATTATTCCTAACATCTATGATCTGACGTCGGACATTGTTCTGAAGAAGTTGTACAGCTGTGTAGAGTTCTAACGTGACATTACCAGTTCTCTTTAACGTCACACCAGGTGCTGTGTTCAGTTTTTTTCACTGGAATTGTCTGGTTGTGACGTCACAGGTAAAGCGATCACATTCTCTGCCATTTTAGGTTGGGGGTGAAATTGTCCTGCTTCGGTGCTGTAATTCGTCAGATTCTGTCGATTTAAAATGCATAAAAACGCCATACAATTTCAAATAGTAATCTCTGCAACAATTTTGTGTGAAAAAGTAGCATATTTGAATTCCATTTAGTGAGATCGTTAATATGAGGGTAGGGTATATAAGAGTGATAATACAAACATTTCTCGTGATGTTCTCTCAGTTTTATTGAGTAAATGTGGTTGCCATCGATAAACTGACAAAATTCAGCTACTCCTGGGTATAGTCTCAGAACACTGTCACGTGTTAAATTTTATAACTATTTCACTGTCTGTGGGCACATTTGGTCATGATGTTAATACAAAACACAGAAAAATGTTTCAGTTGGCATGGGGTGTCTTCATGGTTACATGTAGTTAATACGCATGTTTCGAGTTATGACGTTATGTCGCCTGATTGACGTCCCTTTGCGCAGCGACAACGTCCTTAGTCGAAACGGTAGGGCTAATTCCCTATCTTTTAACACAGCGGGGTGTACAGATTACTTAATTCAAGGACGATTTCAGTTGTGAAACATCGAGTTACGCTTTCGTGGCCTTGCGAAAGGAGTATTATTGTGAAAGAAATAACATTGCGCTACCCGAAGTATGCTATACTGGTTACTCCTCATGTTCAGAGATAGGCGATTAGCCCTCTGTTTCGCCAAATGACGTTGTCGCTGCGCAAAGGGAGTTCACTCAGACGATGCCACGTCATAACTCGAAACTTGTGTATACCAGTGGCTGTGAAGGAAGTAGAATGAACACTCATGGCTTAGACGTTTTAGAAGAATAACTATGCTTCACTATTATTTGATTGTTCTCTTGACATTGATTATATTTCATGAAGTATACTTGTAGGTGCTACATGCAAGCATTTTTCAGTATTATTTTTGAAAGTTTGCCACCACCTCGGATAAATATGTCGGACAGAAACTGAATATCTAGATTATTTACCTGTACATGTATACACCAACAGGGATTTAACCATTTTCTGAGGGAATTCTTACCTTGGGTATCCTACCTGTTTCCAGGGGTCGCAAGTAATGGCGCTACTGTCCTGGTCTGAAGCCATTGGCTGTGAAGAAAAGCGAAATTAG
Source organism: Hanleya hanleyi (assembly GCA_036873755.1). NCBI lineage: Eukaryota > Metazoa > Mollusca > Polyplacophora > Lepidopleurida > Hanleyidae > Hanleya > Hanleya hanleyi. The sequence continues at coordinate 96,830 of JAVTVY010030928.1, read as the reverse complement.
GTGTAAGTTTGTTGATCTTAAAATATTCAGCAAGAGTTACATAATAAATGATGTTAACTGTGCAATAAATAATGTTTCTGTATTGGTCTCTAACCGTATTGTGTTTGTTCATTTGCTGGATTTACTGCCGCAAAAAGGATATTTTCAGCAATAAATGCAATATTTAAATCGGCAAATCAACGAACACTTTGTTCTTCAGCTGCTATTATTTCATGCCTCTTTTCTACTTTATCGATACAATTTCGGAATACTTTTGTGTTACCAGCCACAAGTTGTGCCTTTTCACAGGTAAGCTCAAGTCATACATGTGTATGTATGCCTTACATTCGACAATGTCGACCTTTTTACACGGCAAACATGTTCGTTCCTTGACATGGAGGCAATGTATTATAGTTCTGATGTTCCAGTTGAGCATCGCAAATGTTTATGTTCGCACATTCATCGTCATGCAAATTGTGGATTTGTAGTCTCAAATTGTGACAGGTGACCAATCACAGATGTTCATATGAAACATTTTTGTTTATGTGTGGTGGATGAATTTTTGTTCTATTGCCCACTAATAATTCTTAGATTTTCGTATAGAAAATGTATGAACATGCTAATGAGGAACATGCTAATTTCACAATACTAAATTACTTTTCTTGCCAATTATTTCTTGTAAATTACTCATCCTGGATCAGCTTTGCCATTTACGTTTCATGGCTTTCTGACGGCAGATGATTGGCAGTTCGGGTCGTGCTAATTTGTGTCTTCTGTGTAGTAAACAACATTCACAGATAATAGAATTGATATTTTTAATGAACATACATTCATGTCTACCCTACGTATACCTACCTGGTTTCGTAGTTTCACTTGTCCAGTACACCATAGCAATATTTAAATACCGGCACTAAATTACACACTTCGTATTCTTCAAACAAACTATTTCTTTTAGTTGCTTTGCACAAAGTGTTGACATTAATTATAACAAAATATTAACCCTGTATACATGTATCTGTTTTTCAAACACTAGTTAGCGACCCACAGAGTGAAAGAAACAAAATTACATATTTAATATCTACATATCAGCCTCTTAAAATCCCACGTGTCTGAGCCTGACTCATCAGTAAATGCTTCTAGCATCAGCAGAGGCTCAGCCAGATCCTTCTTTAGAGACTCACAGAGAAAGAAGTACCAGCTTTCAGCAAGTGAATCAGTCGGGTGAACTCCATCATAGAACCTATTGTATGTCAATTTTGTGATCTTCTTTCTATTTTGCCTTTTCCTTCCCCTTTGTTTTATGCTAGTTTTCAGCAGATCCCTGTCCCATCGAACATTTCTCAAATTTGCTGTCTCATTTATGGCAGATATCTCTTTATTATTATTTTGATGTCTTCCTCCAGTTGGGTCTGTTGCATGCTGATTTCCTCTTGGCTGTACTTCGAACACATTAACTTCCCATAGAGTTTATTGAACCCCACATATCTACACAGGCTTACACGTGGTAAGGAGACAACTTTGATGAGAACATTAAGTGCTGGAAATTTGTTTTCAAACCATGAAGATAGACTTCTGAACTCCTCTACGAGGATGGCTAATGTGGACTGACTCGGCTGGTACCAATCTCCAATGTACGAGTTGTCACAGCGAAACAACTCACCAATTACCAGTATACGAGTTGTCAGAGCATTTCCATCATAGCTCTCTAGATTTGTATCTAATACTGCTTATGCCGGTGCTAGGGGCCGTGTGGTCATATCATCCATGTTGCCACATGAACAGGTACAATAAAAGCGTACCGGAGATATTATCACGAATCGTTAGATTCTTGGTATGTGCTTTAGAATACGTTAACCAGAAGACTATTCTGTGAATTACAAGCGTCTAGTCCGTCATTCATAATCCAGCCGTCGTCCATTAGAGAATATCCGCGTCCATAATCCAAAGACCTATTCCATATTCCATATAACAGTATTAGCACCAAATTCAAAAAGACAATCATAGTATATATAAACATAGGCTTGTTTCCTGCAAGAGAGAAGCAGTCAACAGTTTTCAATGATGCCGGCAAGACATCATGATGTTCCAAAAATATCAAATCCGTATCATCGTCATGCAAATTGTGTCATGTGACGCAGTCCAGATGTCGGCACCTCTTCCCACTTCCCTTATCTGTGTTGTAACGATCTCAGTACCACCTTCATGTTTCTCTTTTTTGTTGAATTACATATTTCCACGGCAAAAACAATAATGACTAAATCCCGTTCTGGATCGATATTAATCCATCCTTTGGTATCAGCCAACTTTGCCCCGCCTGTCACCAAAACGTAGGTCCTATATTCCTCATCGAATGGCTTCCGCTGTGATAAATATCTTTGCAGCTTTGCGCTCTTGGAGTCCATTGAAAAAATGATACGGATCATCTGAAATAATAAACTTTATTTGTACCGGTAATGTTCCATATATTTGTTAATATAGGCCAATATATAGGTAGTTATTATCATTTGTGACGATGTTGTTGTTAGGATATCAGTCCAGTACATTGGGGCGGTTGAAATATCTACCCATCTACAAAGTTGAGTTGTTCTTAGTAATAGTGGGTATCAGCCTGAAATATAGCTCCACACAATAGTAGGTCAATACGCTTGTTGACAAGCAATTGCATTGCATAATGTAATTCGGGCCGCTATTTTATCATTAATGTCACAGGCCCCTTAAAGCTATAGCACCCTCCAAAAACATGTTAATGTTATATTTTGTCAAAGAATGGATGTTTAAATTGTATTACTTAATGGACATTGATCGATGTATAGTGATTTCCGTAAACTATTTAACCCACATCTAAATTATACGTGATAAAGTGGTAGTGAGTGCAAAATGTGGTGTTATGGTTATTCTTTTGATAAGCTTGAAGTTTGAATTTAGCTTGAAGTTGGTGCAGCTGTGGCACAGTGAGTCGTCAGAACTGGAGAGGAATTGACTGGTACACCTTTCAGGTTACCGATTGTCACATCGCCCTAACCTCTTGTAACTGTGGGTTCATGTAATACGATAAATCTATTGAGCACACTTATGTTGAGGGACCTGGTTATCATAATAATCTGCTAAAACATTGAGGATACCCTTTGAATTTTGTGTGAAAATGACACTGGCAGTACAATAGGTAAGAACTAGAGAGGAGTTGACTGATACGTCTTTTAGGTTTAGCACTGAGCCGAACCATTGAAAAGGCCGAACTTTACATGTAAGTTTTCAGTCAGAATGACTTTTGCCCATTGTACAAAGATAAACAGTGTTGAGGAGACCGTCTGGTCCGTCATTCATAATTCAGCCGTCGTCCATTAGAGAATATCCGCGTCCATAATCCAAAGACCTATTCCATATTCCATATAACAGTATTAGCACCAAATTCAAAAAGACAATCATAGTATACATAAACATAGGCTTGTTTCCTGCAAGAGAGAAGCGGTCAACAGTTTTCAATGATGCCGGCAAGACATCATGATGTTCCAAAAATATCAAATCCGTATCGCTGATCAGTATTCTTAATCCGTAATATTCGTTGTAAAGTCGTCATCTAAAGACTGATGCATCTCAGTCACGCTCCGTCTAAGGCTAAGGGCTTAGTCCACAGTTGCGGATTTTTGGTCCCCCTCAAATTCTTTGAAATTAAAATTCCACCAGGTTTGACCCCATGAGAATTTTTGTTGGCTTTTTGTTTATTGATATTTGTGATATCATTCAGTTGACTGGTTGATTTGCTTCAAATCAGTACATGGTATTTTGCCAGTAGGATTGGCCCATGCCTCACTATGCAGATGGAAGTGTGAAAGTGTGGCTGTGAATTGGGGCCATTTTCAGCTTACGAGCACATGGCATACTTTACGGTGTAAAATTGAGCTTGAAAACCGCCTGGACAACACCCTATTTTCTTTGCCAATTTTTGTTGGTCCTTGGACTGGGCACACTGTCGGTGAGTTTCAGGACAATCGATTGTCAAGTTTTTTCTTTAGTGGAGGGGGAATATTACCCATTTTGGACCAATTTTAGAGGATTTTTCTGAAGTTTGAAGCAAGTTCAGTATGGGTTATGGGGACCCTGATTTTCGTCAACAAGGCTTACATCTGTCTCGGCTTTATGTCAAGAGCCTACTCTTTCAGAAAATATATAGTTCTATGGGGGTTCTCTAATAACACGGTTGCTGTTTAGCATAAAATGAACCTGCCTACTGTTTAATTTCAGATGCCATGGCCCTTCTGTAGACTGCACCCTATATGACAGAACAGGCACTTTCTCAGGTAACATTAAATTTGCATATCTGACTAAAAAATTTCCATCCAGAACTAATATTGTTTACTATCAAGTTGAACACAATTCAAAACAATGCTATTCACACCCAACACAGGACTGAAATTAAGCAGCACAGGGGCTTGGGCTAGAAAGGGGGGAGGGGTAACTCTTAGCATGGCCAGGAAATATCTGTTAAAAGGTGTGTAGAATTGCCAACATCCATGTTGGCGTTTTATCGGGGGGAGGGAGGGGGGTTCAATTGTCCCAGGAATTTTCAGAAGTTTTAGTGTCAAAGAATAATTCCTCTGGGACCATTAAAACAGCCCTACCCCCCCCCCCCGCCTCTCCATAAAACCAGCATTGGAGTTGGCAATACTATACTCTACACAATGTAACAGATATTCCCCTGTTAAGAGTTATCCACCCCTCCCCCCCTTCTAGCCCAAGCCCCTGTGCTGGTTTCATAATTCCAGTCCTGTGTTGGGTGTGAATATCATTGTTTTGAATTGTGTTCAACATAATTGTAAACAATATTGGTACTGAATGCAAAATTTTCAGTCAGATATATTCAAATTTGACATAGCGGTCTAGCCTGACAAAATGGCGTCGCAAAAACTGTCAAAATATGAATGGGGTAGGGGGAAAGGTATCGCTCTGTTTTATCTTAATATGACTTTCAACCATTGAGTGTCATATATCATTATACTTGTACAGACCCATAGATTGAAAGGAGTAGATAAAAAAAATCCACAAAAAGTACCCTTCACTATCTTGAAGTTGGTGCTGGCACAGTACATGTAAGTAAGAGGCACAGTACATCTAAGCAAGTTGCATGTAAGTACTGGAGTGGAATTAAATGATACACCTTCTATGTTAGCGATTGTCACATCACCCACCTCGAAGTTGTACGTGCATAATGTGGTAGTGAGTTTATAATAGTTATGCACATGCCAGGGACCTGGTTATCATAATTATTTTCTGCAAAAACATGGAGGATACCCTTTGAATTTTGTATGAAAATGGCCCTGGTGGCACAATGGTTAAGAACTAGAGAGGAGTTGATTGATATTACAACACATATAAGGGAAGTGGGAAGAGGTGCCGACATACTGACTGCGTCACATGACTTCACAGACTGCCAGGAGTTTCAGTAGAACAGCATGAAATGTATCATCGTTTCACTGTGCGTCTGACCCTGCTTAAGATACTCTGTATGCTATTTGTCAGATAGGGAACTCAGCACTATTTCTTAAGATGAGGTTAGCGATTATCATATCACCCACCTGTAACTGCGTGTAAGACAGATTGTTCAGTTATAGAATAATAGTGTTAATAACAGTTAAAGCAAGTTTGGCAGGGGAACAGGTTCCTCCATCACTCACATTGGTAAAATATTACTTTGCTGAGGATAGCGATTGTCATATCACCGTATTTTGTAACTTTCTGTATTAAACTAGCACAAATGTGTTAAGCTGAAAGTGATCTATTGATACTACATGTACATTCGACATGAAAAACTTGAATACATGGTTGTTATATTTCCCTTCTAAATTGTACGAGTCAGGGTTCCACAGTAACGGGGGTCCATTGCACCCCAAAGTTGTACAGTTGCCTGTCACCAACGCATGGCAGCTGTGCAAATTTCGAGATCTTATTCTTCAAAATTGGACAGTAGATTTAAATGCTTTAAGAAAGCTTCATCACTGTGAAGATATTTGAAAGCAGATTCTGTTTGAGCCTCTAGACAATGAATTCGTTTTACTTCTACATCTCTGGCTTTTGTTGTAGGTGTGTTTACTACATGGCAGAGACGGTCCTCATTAATCAAGACATTAGAGTACCATGCAAAGTCTGGATCAACACCCTGGCCACCTGCTGTTTTGGCCCTGGACAAGGCTACAAAGAGAGTCTCTGAACTATGGGATTCGAATGATTTACTCCCGGGGTTTATGACGATATATCTGTTTGGCTCATTTTGACCAATGGTCATGCCCTGACAGCGATGCATAGTTGTTACCCAGCCAAGACGCAACGGGAATTGCTTTCTTCTGCATCCTTTACAGGTGCAATCAAGTGTCCTTTCTACTGGTACGATAGGAACAAGCGTTGGAGGACTTGCCATGAATGGAGGTCCAGTGTATTTGGGGAAGTCAACTATCACTACTAAAGGTAGAGAATCTTTAGGCGAAGAACCTGGGCTGTAGATCAATTCAATAACTGTGCCAAATGAACCGTTGAAAAGGTTTACATGCAAGTTTACAGTCAGAATGACTTTGGCCCCTTTACAAAGATAAACGGTTTCAAGGAGACCACCTGCTTTGTCACTGGGGCTTTTAGAATGGATCCCATGTGTGACTGAATTGATCTTAGCTATAGGGTGTAGTTCATTCAGCTCAGTTATTTTAGTTTTGTTGTGGTTCCATTCTTCTGCATTTATAGGGAAAACGAACAGACCGTCTTTTTCCATTCGATCTGTCAGGGCCCTACCATGTTTGTTTTTAGCCTGTTCCATTGAAACTTTTGGAGACAGTGTGCTTGGTCTATTGTTGTTCTGTACTCTCTCATGGCAAGCAAGGTATTCTTAAGCTGCATTTGGTCGTTGTTCTGCCTTACAATAGTTTTAAGAGTTACAGCATTTTTGAAATCCTTCCATACCAGCGCTCCATGTATTGCAGCTGGACTTTTGTTCTTGCAGTTGTACACAGGACAGTCGCATACTGGAGGCAGCTGGGCATCATCTCCAAGAAATACCACAACAGGAATTCCACCCCATGACTCGGAACCCTGAGCACGCAGGCCACAGCTGGTCATGAACTCCATCCAACTGAGAGTAGTGCATCCAATTAATGACCGTTCATCCACTAACAGGGCAACAAGGCCATTACAGTTTTTCTGCAGTTTCACCTATGGCCCCATCAGGAGGAGTCATTTCTTTCATTCTAGCCAGGTGAGTGGGAATTTTTAGAAAATTATGTAAGGTGACACCAGATATAAGGTTGGCACTATTGCCTGTAGGACAGATAATCTGAGCTGCCTTGTTATCCTTGAACATAAGTGTAATTGCTTTCACCATAGAGTTTATAAGGTATGACTTGCCAGACACAGCTGTGCCTCCTACAATGAGGCGTAAAGGTTCGAATGATTGTCCATTCCGATAGTCTAAAAGAGTGTTTACTACAATGTTAAAAGCAAATCTCTGTTCTTCGTTCATACTGTTGAGGTCCACATCTGGAATTGTAAGATCTTCTGTAGAATCAATATTTTCTTCAGTTATCTTTTCCAACCAGTTATTACAAGCGTCTAGTCCGTCATTCATAATCCAGCCGTCGCCCATTAGAGAATACCCGCGTCCATAATCCAACGACCTATTCCATTTTCCACATAACAGTATTAGCACCAAATTCAAAAAGACAATCATAGTATACATAAACATAGGCTTGTTTCCTGCAAGAGAGAAGCGGTCAACAGTTTTCAATGATGCCGGCAAGACATCATGATGTTCCAAAAATATCAAATCCGTATCGCTGATCAGTATTCTTAATCCATAATATTCGTTATAGAGTCGTCATCTAAAAAAAAGATGTATCTCAGTCACGCTTTGATTGTGACTGTTCATATGAGTACCATGAGGATCTTGAAGTACATGGGTTCATACGGCCTCTAGCCCCGGGTTAAGCGGAATTAGACACAAGTTACGAAACGTAGCGCCATAGATCTTGCACGCTACGTTCGTATTTTGCTATCAGCATGCGATATGTATCGCCAAATTTGAGAAACTTTGAGTGGAGGCGCTTGGTGGAATAGCCCTGTTTTATAAGTTTCTGCAACAATGTTTTGTGACGTTGATTAAAATCATCACATATAACACAGGATCTAGCAAATGCTACTAAGCGAGATATCTATACGCCATATGCAGGTCCCACTGGAATATTACTATCCAGAAAGGGATAGTTTACGATGTCGAAATTGTAATCATCTCTTTTGTCGACGAGAGAGAATGCCCGCTTCATTTTTATAGAGATAGAGATCTAAATAAGATGTGCCTGTAGGGCTATCTGTAGTTTCCTTCAAATCCAGCGAAGGTGGATATATATCTTTCACTGCGTCATTTATATAGCGATTATCCACAGCGAGAAGATCGTCTATATAGCGTTTGGTGAATGAGAAGGAACGGGCTTTGAATGGATCGGTTTTTGAAAGCGCCTGCATATAGTCATATTCATACGAGAACAGATACAGGTCGGCCAACAGGGGTGCACAATTAGTACCCATTGGAATACCTATATGCTGCTGATATATTGTGTTGCCAAATTTCACATAGATATTTTTAATGAGAAATTCAAGCAACTCTATAAACAAAGAAACGTCCCATGAATGATATCTCTTGTATGTAGTCGAGCTAAAGAATGCTTTATGGCGTCCGACATTAATCTATCTACGATCAGTTTTCTTGAACACAGATACTGTTAATGAACTTAGACGGTCAATAAGGTCCTGATGAGGAATTGTAGTATAGAGAGTCGAGAAATCCCATGTGGATACATGTCTGTACGGTATGTGACCTTTAGCATCAAGCTCTTCCGTAAGACATTTTGAGTTTTTTCAATATCCACATACATTCAACGCCAGAGTTCTTAGAAATAGTGGCGCAATACCTTTCCCAAAATGCTTTTACCTCCTGAAGGGCCCTCGTCAATAGGGTTGAAAGAAGCTTGGTGGTGCAGCTTCTAGAACCAGCTATGAATCTAGCTTTGTATGGTGATTTATGCATTTTGGGAGTCCAGTATATTTTTGATATGTCGTTATGATTGGTTGGAAGACAAATACCTCTTTCCCTGAGAAACTTTTTGTGATTGTTAAATAAATCTTCCAGAGTAAATGCAGTTTGGGAGTAAGTAGACGTATTTGATGAAGATATGTCTACACTCAATTCTTTAACCAGCACCTGGTAATAGTAATATTTACATATGAATATTATATTATTCGGAGCTTTGTCTGCTGGGACTATGACGAATTTACTCTGGAGATTTGCTAGAACTTCTTGCGAATTGAGGTTTCTCAGAACTTGTTTTGCTTGGGGAAGAGTACTTCTGTCAATATGGCGGATTGTTTCAACGACCTTGCTCTTGGTGAGGTCCAGCCAATCAGCGAGTACTGTAGGTTCAACTTTTTCTCGCTTAGACCAATCAATAACGTACTGTTCCAATACAGACACGACTATCTTCTGGTCGGCCTTCAGATTTATTCTTCTTGGCTCTCCATATTTAGGTCCCTTCATCAGGAGTAATTTCAGATCCTTATCACTCACCACATCAAGGTCACCAGTCACAATATGTTTGCATGGTGTATAGATAAAGTTCGACGATTCCCAATCACAACTATAGCCTCCTGACGTGTATAAGTTCCAGTCAAACTCCTGGACACTCTTCCAACGGATAAACTGCTTCTGTTTTACTCCAGTCAAAACTGGGACCCCCATCATCTTAAATAAATTCTGTTGACATGTCAAATTTTGCTTGTGGTTGGATGAACTCGATCCAATCAGGTCAGTCTCCTCATCACTAGGAGAGTCGTCTTCACCATGCTGAGGTCTTCTTGCCCGTTCTACGTCAGCTTTGACAAAACTTGGACATACATCGGATAAAATAAATGTATTGAATTTGTCAACCCCAGTTATAGTTTCTTCTTTTATTTCAGATATTTGCCTCCAGTTAGGCCAGTGGAGCAGCAGCATCGTTCTACAGTAGTCCTCCTGTAGTGGCCATGTAGCTTGGACTGTACTTCCAGATATGACTGGAACTCTGCCGTGTTTACAGATGAAATTGTACCAGCAACTTTCGTCATCTTCAAGTACCTGTCGAGCGGAGTACTTTTAGTCACCGTTGACCCAGTATGTTCAAGAACTCGAGAACCGGACATGCTTATTGCTTGAAATATATGACTAGACCTGTATAATGATAGGGAGGAAAGTTCAAAAGAGGCTTCGACGGCCGAAATATCACGCTTAACAGAGCTCATGAGAAGCTTTGTACAAACTGTCTTCGCTGTTGCATCTGAACAATCATCAATAGAATTGACCAGGTCGTTGAATAAATCAACTTTTGCTCCCGTGGGATCATTACCTTTACAGGCATATCCAGAGACATACTTCTCGGTTGCTATAATTTCACCAACAGATGGGCTTTCGGGGTTACTACGTGATAGAATTATAGAGATGTCGCCATTGGCCCGCCAGCCGTGAGTATGGTATTGTAAATGCTGTATACGCATTGGGTGATCTCTTTCCATTTCGAGGCGCAAGGATCCATTCCTATCTCGTACTATGGCTGGTGTTGTTCTTAGCTCTTTGCCAGGCTGATCTGTACTACCAAACTCCATCCTACATGTCTTTATGAGATTTGCAGCATTGTTGGACGCCGAATGGCCGAGCAACGATGTATGTTTATGCTGTTTGTCATCAGTAAATGGTCCTCCAGATGTGGACTTTGTGACTGGGATACATCCATGAGAAGCTTAAATAATGGATTTTTCTCTTCTGATAGACGGCGGACCAGTTCCCTCGGGGGTAGCCAGAGATCCTTCAGAGAATTCCCATCATCGTCCTTACCAGCTGGATGTAGAGCAGTTAGCCCAAAAACAGACTTTGCCCATTGATCTAATTCTTGAGCAGTTTGCTCATCTGTGAGTTTGTTTAGCACTATCTCATATAGGAAATTGCGGGGCTCTCGATCGGATCTCCAGCACAACCCATGCCAATGGATCATTCCTCTTGATTTTGCAAACTCTTGCCGGTACCAGTATGTATCTTCACCAAAAACAGGACCCATAACCTCTTCAAAGTAACACTGCGTGCGGATGTCAAAATAATGTGCAACAATGTGTGTGTTTTTTTGTAATGCAGAAAACAGACTTGCGGTCTTCGAGATCTACATGTTCACCTGTTGTTTCCTGTAGGTATATTGTCAGAAGTCTCTTCAGTGGTTTGAAGTAGAATTCTGCGCAGCTGCCTGAGGTAAAAAATGAAGGCAGGCCTTTGCCCTCATTTATCTAATATTGAATCAGTGATCGTAGCTCATTGGCTTTTGAGCCGAGTACTGTAAGGTGCCACGGAGTGATGCTCCAAAGTATAAAATTTTGACTGGTCTCCACGAGCAATTTTTCACTATAAATGTATTCTGCTCTAAAACTCGTTTCCTTGCAATAATATTGTGTACGATAAATTTGAAAAACTGGTGCTGGGCAAACCTGCCATCTTTGTACCACAGCAAATGATCGGCCCAGTCTGACAATGACAATGAAGGACATGTGACTGGGCGATTAATGCTAAAGTCCCCAGTGTCATGAGGGAACAAACATGGAAAAGTTAGGGTGAACATTTTTGCTGTGTGAATTCAGGGACTGGTTGAGTGTCCCGAGTTGGCCATGGGATCGTAAATATGCCAGTCTCACGTTTGAAAACCTTACCATGTTCTGGGCCTATCACCTCGGCCACCACTTCTTCTACTTTCTGTCTAATGTCTACGGCTGGTTCTGGAAATAGAACTCCCGAAACAGTCTCTCCGTTCTCAGTGTCTACAGAGTGTACCTGCTGTGGTGCGGGACCCATGTCGTGTACATGTCTTTCTTCTGCTGACGAGTTATATTCTACTGTTTGTATGTCAGTGTAAGGGCCATTTTCAGGCAATCTGTTTAGTCTTTCTTGGCTTATTATTATATCTGAATAAGCAGGGTTATTTGCTTTTAGCCAGTATAATGCAGCTTGGACTTTGTATCTCCTAACTCTAAACTCTTTGTTTGTGTCATTTTTCCCCTGTCTGCGCACTCTAATAATGCTGATCCCCTCGGGAAGTTTAGGGAAATTTGACCTTGTTGATCAATGACCTAAGGAAAGGCGACACAGTGACCATTGGATGCTAATCCTCCATGTTTTAGCAGATGTACATTAATGCAAGGGGCAATGCGATTAATAAGCTGCTGTTCAATCAAAGTCGTATCTTTAAGTTCAGGAGGAATTTCACCATGGTCCATATTGTTTTCTTTTGAGAACATTTTAATGGCCTCTTTTCCACTGTGGCAACGGCTACATACTTTTGGGTTAGTTGTGGACATTTTCGTGTTGATCCTACGCTCATTACATGTTATGCACAAATTGAATGTGTGAGACATTTGTGTTAATTCAAAAGACCGTATAGAGTCCATTGCTTTATTAAGCTGCTCGTTATCACTCATAGGGTGGGGAGGTGGTGTATCTATCTGACTGATGTTAAGGTGTTTTTCCTTCCTCCTTATCTGAGCCCTCAGTCTCCGTTTCCAAAGAGACTTCTATTTCATTTTGTGGGCGGTTTGCTGATATACCTAACTTCCGGGCCTCAAATAACAAATTTTGTTCTTTTTGTTCTTTTTTTGTAATACTGTCTTTATTTGGACTCATTTTGGTGTCTGTTGTTTCATTTTGAGCCAAGGGAGTATTTTTATGTATTGAAGTTGGGGTACATTTTCGTTGACCTTGATCATTTTTTTTCTGATTTGCCTCCTTATTCAGCTCTACCACTACATGTGGACTTTCGTTACTTGAATGGGATTTATGGGGCATTTGGCATTGTGATTTGATATAAACACTACAACTACTTGTCTTTGATTGCTTGGTTTGTGTATGGCAAACAGGTGTTGATCTTTTGCGCTTTGTAGAACTCACACTGGTTGTGTAATGTTGCATACCTGAAGGTATGACTATATCCGTGATCAGTTTGAAATGACCATTGTCAAGCAAAACACATATTGTTTCTGCCTGCTCATTGTCAGACTGATATTCATGTGAAGCATAGCATGGCAGGATTTTTTTTTGTATTTGTTACCCTTTAGCCATACACACAGATTGTACTGGAGAATATGTACTGCTGCCTCTATCTCACATGCTGTGGCCCATCAATTACCAACTACCATACTATTCCAGTAAGAAACTGGTGTTGCAGAACTTACATATGAGGTATCTGTAATGTCGGTGCCTTGATATATTGCCATGTATGGCTAAACTAAGACAATGAAAGAAACAATTTCCATCACCAGGGACATCAATAGTGTTGCTCTGAAAAGCATCCATTAATTTCAGTTCAGAATGTTTTACGCTTTTTCTGGCATAAGAATGATCCCAAACATTGGTTGGTTGTGTCTTTACATAGTTGTGATCCATTGTCAAAATATCAATGACAATTGAGTATGATGAACAAAATACCCGGATTACAAAAAGTAATTGAAAAAGATAAAATAAAAAATGTTATGTAAGGGGAGTAAATCCAATGTTTTATTTCGAGTTAATTCCCCTAGTCGTAAGTTTCACTTTCGGTTGGAGTTGCAATGCATATTCAGTTTGGGTGAAATTGAATATTTATAAGCTAAAGGCAGTATGAATGTTGCGACATGAGGCAGTTGAACTACTAATAGTTAACTATTCCTAGGTTATGAAAGTAACGACGGTAGTAAAATAATGTCAACACCGCAAATTTAAACAAACCTCTGCTGAAACCAACACTTTGTTGAGCCGAAATATTGGGAACGTTGCACTTGATGACCGCTGGTGTGTTGACAGTCCGAAGCGTATGCCGTTGGTGTTATGAATATTCTTTGTAGCAGACGACACGACTTTCTTGACTCGTACATTGACCGTACAAATGCAGGCGAGGTATGAACTTTATCGTAGATTCGTACCTTGCCATTGACTCCACGGAGATCTGATTTCCGCGCGAGCAAGGAGAAGGTACGAGTCTAAACTTTATCGCCGATGGGGATTTCACAATGAATACTTGGAGGTTTTTTTTGGAGTTATTGTTTATTTTTGTTTACTGGACTGATTGATTCATAAAGAAATCACGTGTGCGTATGTTTCCGTTTTCCAGATTTACAGAGATAATCGTACCGCCCGTCATGCATCAAATCACAGAATTCAAGATGGAACCCACCACGAAACCGGAAGTTAGTCAGTTCGGTAACAAACTTTCCAATCGCTAAGGCAGTAAGTGTACAGATCTCATTTGGACACACGCTATATCTAAGAAGCGTTCGCATATAATTTCATTGCGTGCACTTATAAAATTCTCAATTTTGTTTGGGGTCTGATGGGACGTTTGTTGGTTCAGATTCTTCGAATTTTGTTGATGTTAATTGTTCTGAATGTTCTACAAGATTTCAGAGATCAGATCATTTTTGACAGTCCAGTCAGTGGATTCAATGCGAATGCTCACAAATATTAATTCTGTTCATATCAACCCTACCAGCTCTAGTGGAAAACCATGTTCAATATCCTGTATTCAATTCTATTAATACTTGTGTCTATAACAACTTTAACCGTGCAATTATAATTTATTGAGTGTACCCATGTACTTCAAGATCCTCATGGTATTCATATGAACAGGCGCAATCAAAGCGTGACTGAGATACATCATTCTTTAGATGACGACTTTACAACGAATATTATGGATTAAGAATACTGATCAGCGATACGGATTTGATATTTTTGGAACATCCTGATGTCTTGCCGGCATCATTGAAAACTGTTGACCGCTTTTCTCTTGCAGGAAACGCTCTATGTTTATGTATACTATGATTGTCTTTTTGAATTTGGTGCTAATACTGTTATATGGATTATGGACGCGGATATTCTCTAATGGACGACTGCTGAATTATGAATGACGGCCCAGACGCTTGTAATTAGCACCGTTGTGTGAAATGTACATGTGTGAAGTGCAGGTGTTCATTTGGAGATTCTATTTTACAATGCGGGAGAGAAAGCGGTCGATTTTACAAGGCGGGAGAGAAAGGGGTCGCCTGCTTCATACAATCGAATAAACACACAAATATCATTTGTGATATTGATGAAGATGGAATTTCTTTCTCAAGTTTAACTGCTGTTTATATAATCGTGAAATTGATTAACAAAGCGACACAAATAGACCGAAATCCAAGTATTTCCACAGAGCCTGGCTTAGCTGACAGAATAACACTTCATCTAAGAGACCACCATCTTCACAAGTGCAGGTTAACTCAGAAACTCTAGCTGTGATAGGTGAATATGGGGTAAGGGGGCGCGTGGCATTCCTATCACAGCTCAGAGTCGAGGTGGGTTAAAATGTGGCGATAAAACCTGGCCTTCAGACAAGTGCCTTTTCGTAATCTTTCGCTGACGAAAATAACGAAACGGGAGAGAAAATAGATGCCAATTTGATAGTTTAATCGTGTTGATCCACTGATAAGCTTGGCATAATGCAGAAGCAAAGTAACTCCGAATAAACTTAATAAACGCATGGTGACAGTCTCAATATTTCGACAAAATTTTATTTGTCATCTTCACATCCTGAAGATGACAAATAAAATTTTGTCGAAATATTGAGACGGTTTATTAAGTTTATTCGGAGTTACTTTGCTTCTGCATTGATAGTTTAACCGATCTGAGCTTCTTTGACCATGTACCATCTTTCATGACTGTTTTGATGTTGAGAAGATGTGATGACATGTCGTGGAAAAAAACATCGACTGATTTTCCTGTTTTGGCGCCTCTTGGACATGTTGAAATAATATGACCTTCGCTATTTTTATATCGTAACCTTTCTGATCGCGTGAATAAACACACATCGCTATTGGTTCACAACCGGCAAGGATCCATTTCTGGTGACGTGAGCAAAAACATCAACCACATTCTGCGCATGTCCCTGTCAACTGTGGAGAAAGAAACCACAGGTATTCCTATTTACCGTGTTTGCTGCAGTCGAAACACGGTAGACAGGAATACCTGTGAAAGAAACACAACGGTTTTGTTGACAAAATCCGTGCTTGAAGGCATATTCCATCTAATTGAAGGAGTCCTTAGGTGGTTGTCATAGTGCTGGAGATGCCAAATCATATTATTTATTCGATAAAATGCTTTTCGTGCTTCCATCAGTTCGATTGCCCGAACCTACTACAATAGCCCGTTTTGGCTTCAGTAGCCGGAAGCAGCTACGCGCATGTAGCTAGAACGGGCTATAAAGGGTTTAATTTGATTTTACTCGGCCCATTCCACGACAGTGCAAGATATGGTATAAACGTGCAACAACGACCAACATTGCTCTTTCCACCCACCCAACTTACCGTGTTAAAAATGCTTACTGATTAACCCAGAAGGTCAGCATTCATATTAACCGCGTCTTAATGTATGGTGGGCCAAATGGACCTTCACGTAAAGCAACAATGCCAAGTCCGCCGATAAGAGTGAGTGTGGACTCAGGGGTTTTCAGCTAGATACATTCTTAGATAATGCGTTCTTTGACTTGTATCGGCCCATGGTATTCCTTAATTATTCCTCTGCTAAGGGCAAATCCGTAACACCAATGAGGACATGAATAAGAAATATGTTTCTTTCTATTTTTTGCGCACTATGTGCACTCCACAATTATTGCAGTGCTACAACGACTGCAATACTTGGCCATGAAGGATGTACTCTCTTGCTGTGTCCCAACTGGTGGATTTGTGCATGTGAACAATAGAAAGCGTTAGAACCGACATCCAATATTCAGCCGCCTTCCTTAAAATAATTTCCACATCAATCATTGAAAGACCTAGTTCGTACGAGAACAAGAACAAGAATGTTTATTGCTGATTAAAGCGCCCTCTTGAGGCAAACAATCAAAATACAATTACAATCAATCCCATTCCCAAATGAAACCCATAAATGTAATCAGCTCGATTTGCATGATTACCCACCCCTTCACATACACATTCGATTATATTCCCTTCTGATAAGCTGTTGCATCCAACACCCAAAACTGGCGGAACAACACTCTTCAAATGCCTCCCACAACAACCCAGATGTCACATCCAACACTTGCGCTCTAAGAGTTAGATCTTATTAAGAGTTAATAGCAGTACCTATAGTTTAACTGAGTATTTATAATAATTACAAGCGTCTGGTTCGTCATTCATAATTCAGCCGTCGTCCATTAGAGAATATCAGCGTCCATAATCCAAAGACCTATTCCATATAACAGTATTAGCACCAAATTCAAAAAGACAATCACAGTATACATAAACATAGGCTTGTTTCCTGCAAGAGAGAAGCGGTCAACAGTTTTCAATGATGCCGGCAAGACATCATGATGTTCCAAAAATATCAAATCCGTATCGCTGATCTGTGAAATACGGTAATACAGTAAGTTCACTATTGCAACCTACTTGAGATCCTGTATGGTATACCTGAGTGTTATGTTAACCAGAATTATCTGATCTATACTGCATAGATTTGTACACAAACTCTGCCAAAGCTTTACAGAATGTTGGTGCTTCATTACTTAGTAACCAGACAAATTTATCTGACTCTGACTGTTGATCAAATTTTTTTGACATTGTACGCCCAACACTGAATAACTCATCACGCTCAACTGTATTGAATGGGCACTTCAGGAGGACATGGAACTCATCCTCGGTGTCAGAAGGACAAAAAGAGCATGACTTGTTCTACTAGAGACTGGTGTCTTATTGTATCGACCTCTTTAACTTGTGAGCACTTATTCTGAGCCGGGTTAATTCATGTCGATATTCACTGTTTCTGACATGACTAAGATAAGCTTCCGGTTGAAAACATGATTTAAAGAACTGATAAGTCCTTTAAGAATGAAAGCGAGCAAGATCCTCCAATATGTCAGCTGTTGTATTCTTCATTGGCACAGGTTTCAGTGTGTTATTCCGAGAATCAGTAAAATGTCTAGTTAAGCATTTAGTCACTCTGTGATGCAAATTACCATGTGCTAAATTACGAAGCCAGGCTGACAAATGGGAGATATTCAAAACTTCTAATATAGCCTCTAAACCACTGACCCAGGTGTCGATTTTCTGGGTATGGAGAGTACAACTTAAAGAATAAGCTTCTGCAACCAGACTGGCATCTTGTAGATTGTGCAATAGAAAGTGGCAATCGAGCAAGCTCACCCATTATTGCCATATTACTAGATTTAAAGTGGACACCTAGAGTATATTTACAAAATTTTAAGTTCAACTTTTCTGAGAGTGCTTCATCCAACAATCTCTTAAGATAACCTATGCCCTTATTTCGAACCTTACCGGCATCCCCAGATCTCGGCCCCATATAAAAGTACTGGTTTTACTGTGTGATCAAAAGTATGTATAGACGTGTCTATATTTAGCTTACATGAGCTGAATGACTTTGTATTATGAAAGAAAGATTTTAACCCTTTGTTATACATGTGCTCCTGAGCTTCATAAAAGGAACCAGACTGGTGGAAAACAATACCCAGATATGGATAAGACTGCTTGTGCTAAAGGAACACCATCAAGCTGAATGTTACATTGAACCGTTCTACCTGTTGGAGAGAAGACAAAGACCTTACTTTTGGTCATGTTGATATGGAAATTCCAATTCTGGCAGTAGTTAACAAGTTTATCGACACATACCTGCAACCCTTCTTTTGTTTGGGATAATAAAACCAAATCATCTGCATAGAGCAGGCAGTTTAGTTTACTGTTTTGCAATATTAGGGGTTCACAAGTGTCGTCAAACATATATGGAACATCATGTAAAAACAGCTTAAACAAGGTGGGGCTTAGATTATCCCCCTGACGTACACCTTTGGTAGAGGCAAAGTCAGAAGTCAGATCAGTACCTAGCCTGACTTGTAAATTACAAGCGTCTAGTCCGTCATTCATAATCCAGCCGTCGTCCATTAGAGAATATCCGCGTCCATAATCCAAAGATCTATTCCATATAACAGTATTAGCGCCAAATTTAAAAAGACAATCATAATATACATAAACATAGGCTTGTTTCCTGCAAGAGAGAAGCGGTCAACAGTTTTCAGTGATGCCGGCAAGACATCATGATGTTCCAAAAATATCAAATCCGTATCGCTGATCAGTATTCTTAATCCATAATATTCGTTGTAAAGTCGTCATCTAAAGAATGATGAATCTCAGTCACGCTTTGATTGTGACTGTTCATATGAGTACCATGAGGATCTTGAAGTACATGGGTTCATACGGCCCCTAGCCCCGGGTTAAGCGGAATTAGACACAAGTTACGAAACGTAGCGCCATAGATCTTGCACGCTACGTTCGTATTTGGTTATTTGCCGGTGCTAGGGGCCGTGTGGTCATATCATCCAAGTTGCCACATGAACAGGTACAATAAAAGCGTACCTGAGATACAACACATATCACGAATCGTTAGATTCTTGGTATGTGCTTTAGAATAGGTTAACCAGAAGACTATTCTGTGAAGTCATGTGACGCAGTCACTATGTCGGCACCTCTTCCCACTTCCCTTATATGTGTTGTAATCAGCATACGATATTGTATCGCCAAATTTGAGTGGAGGCGCTGTTTTATAAGTTTCTGCAACAATGTTTTGTGACGTTGATTAAAATCATCACAGTTAACACAGGATCTAGCAAATGCTACTAAGCGAGATATGTATACGCCATATGCAGGTCCCACTGGAATATTACTATCCAGAAAGGGATAGTTTACGATGTCGAAATTGTAATCATCTCTTTTGTCATAAAGTCGACGAGAGAGAATGCCCGCTTCATTTTTATAGAGATGGAGATCTATGATGTGCCTGTAGGGCTATCTGTAGTTTCCTTCAAATCCAGTGAAGGTGGATATATATCCTTCACTGCGTCATTTATATAGCGATTATCCACAGCGAGAAGATCGTCTATATAGCGTTTGGTGAATGAGAAGGAACGGGCTTTGAATGGATCGGTTTTTGAAAGCGCCTGCATGTAGTCATATTCATAAGAGAACAGATACAGGTCAGCCAACAGGGGTGCACAATTAGTACCCTTTGGAATACCTATATGCTGCTGATATACGTATATTTCTATACATATCTTCTATTATTACAGACTTGCCAGTCATCTGGCTAAGTAATTTCCAATATGCAGAATGATTACTCTCCTGCAAGTCTTCTAGCTTTTCTGTGAGTTCTGACTTAAACTGCCTACGTTTCATCTTTTTTGATTTACGATAAATTTTGAGATGGCTAAAAAAGGATCCACGTATGTGAGGATCTCTGGGAAATTTACACATAAGTTGTGCTTTTAGATCAAGTTATCTTTGAAGTTTGAAAAGAGACTTATCAAACCATTTTGGCTTGGTCTTTTTGTCCTCCGTCACGAAGTGGTGGGAGGACTTGGAAATGCCTGCCGTCCGTACGTCCCACATCTTGTGAACGCGATATCTTGAGAACAATTCAACCAATCGACTTTAAACTTGAAGGTGCTTCACATCAGTTAGACGGCCATTGCTATTGATTTTCACTGAGATATGTAATCCAAGATGGCTGCCATTGATCATATTGGATTCCATCCGTCTCATATCTTGTGAACGCGATATCTCGAGAACAAATCGACCAATCGATTTCAAACTTGGGAAGGTTATTCACATCAGTTAGACGGCCATTTGTATTGATTTTCACGGAAGTATGTAATCCAAGATGGCTGCCATCGACCATATTGGATTCCATCCGTCCCATATCTTGTGAACCCGATATCTCGATTTCAAACTTGGGAAGGTTCTACACATCGATTAGACGGCCATTGGTATTGATTTTCATTTGAGGTACGTAATCCAAGATGGATGCCATTGACCATATTGGATTCTGTACGTCACACATTTTGTGGATGCGATATCTCGAAAACAATTAGACCAATCGACTTCAAACTTGAGAAGGTGCTACACATCAGATCGACGGCCATTGGTATTGATTTTCACTGGGGTATGTAATCCAAGATGGCTGCCATTGACCATATTGCATTCCATCCGTCCCACATCTTGTGAATGCGATACCTCGAGAACAGATCGACCAATCAACTTCAAACTTGGGAAGGTTCTTCCCATCAGTTAGATTGCCATTGGTATTGATTTCACTGAGGTATGTAATCCAAGATGGCTGCCATTGACCATATTGGTTTCCATCTGTCTCGCATCTTGTGAACAGGATATCTCGATAATTCGACCAATCGTCTTCAAACTGGAGAAAGTGCTTCACATCAGTTAGATGGCCATTGGTATTGATTTTCCGTGAGGTAGTTTATAATTCAAGATTGTTGCCATTGACCATCTTCGATTCCATCCGTCCCTCATCTGGTGAACATGATACCTTGAGAACAACTCAACCAATCGACTTCAAACTTGAGAAGGTACTTCACATCAGTTGGCCATTGGTATTGATTTTCATTGAGGTAGTATGTAATCCAAGATGGCTGCCAATGACCATCTTGGATTTCACTCACCCATATTGTACCCATCTGTGTTGTGAACGCGATATTTTGATCTATTCCACCCATCTATTTATAAACCTCACCATCCAGAAATCCATATACAACTAGAGACTTACATTCCAGTGTTACACTACCCATTACTGCTTCCCAAACCTCAATTTGTCTCAACAATTTCAAATAAAGGTCTCTTTCCACATACACATATCCACTTTCCAAGTTATATTTAAGGAGATATTTGAAGCGTATATGCTGTACGCTCTCAAACAGGCTACTTGGCGGAGGACCTGCTAGCTATTCAGCTTGTTAGCCTTTGAAACACCTGTGCGTGTAGGTTTTTGTTTCAGCGATCGAGATGCAGCGCAGTGTATAATGTTCGTGAGGTTCACCGCAGCAGATTCTACATTCTCTTTGTTGAAAACGGTATCATTAAAGTCACTTACAAGTTTTTGAAACTCCGCGATGCTAGTTCTGCAAGAAAGCGATGTAGAATAAGCTCTTTGAGGTGCCATATAATAGTTCGCTTTCAACTTAACTGAAATTAAACAGTGATCTGATAGAAGACTAATTAAAAGAAGAACCCGAAATAGAGTTACTAGCTAACACATCACATGAGGCTAAAACATGGTCTACCACACTACTGCCATGAGGCTGGTGACATGTAAAATAGCACAAGTCACCAAGTAATCTACCATTTATAATTCTTAACTTTCTTTGCAGCAGTCTAGCAGTTGCTGTCCTCTGGGACAAATAGTTAAATCTTGATTACTACGGTTAGGCGGAGTACTGTCATAAACATATCCATAATATTGTTCTAATTCGTTATCGAGTGATTCACATTTTAAGTCGTTAGATATATAATCAATGCCGAGGCCTGTCCTACAGCTTAAGTCTCTCCCAAGCAATATAGTACCATTATGTGCGTATTTCGCTGTGTACAGTTCTAAGGTCCCAATATAATCAATAAAATAAGCGGAACCTACATAAACATCATTCAACAATCCAAAACAAAGTCTGAACCACAAAGTCATTAGTTTTTCCCAGTATTTTTATACCAGGAACTATATGATCCCTAACAAAGACGGCAAGGCCTCCGGAGAACTTTTTAGCTCTTAGCTCGAGGATGGTGGAAATTAAAAAACTGAAAGCCATCTACTATCAGATTAGTCCGGCCCACAGTGTGTTTCGGACAAACAAAGTATGTTTGATTTCCTTAAACATACCAGAAAATCTTCATCATGTAATTTATTCACATCACTGACGAACAGTCCTTTAATATGACACATCATGGACTAGAACTTTAAGTCACCACACACTTTGACTTCAAATATAACTTTAACTTTAACTCTTGACAATGAAACTTCAACAAAGTTCTGCATTGTGACATCACATGTTGGGAATTTCCTGAGGTCACCGAAATACTTAGTAGTAACTTCTAACTTCTGGTTTATACATGTAGTTCATATCGCGCCAGTACTGATCTGGTCCAGGTCCGTTCTATGCATATTTATCCCACTCATCAGTTGAACCTCTCCGGTCGCGTCTGTACACGTAATCAGTACTTCTCCAGGGACTGTAATCACGGCCGTAACCATCCCAATGATCAGGGGCATCGAATCGCGGCGAAGATGGTGAGGGATGACGTCCATTCTCGTAGGATGGGTTAGAAGTATGTTGGTTAACTCGACGAGATCGCCCGGTGCGTTGGCCAGATCCTTTATCCCATTGGCTTTGGCGTGATTGCCCGATGTGTTGATTAGATCCTTTATCCCATCGGATTTAGGACGGCGGGAAATTGCGTTTTCGCTCAAAACTTGCAGCACGGCGATTTCTTTGATGAAACGGTAATCCTAATGCAGACTGGATGGCACGTTTTATGTTGGCCGCCAACTTGCTAGTCCCCTGGTCGGTGAGGTGAATTCCATCTGACATAACAAACTGGTCTAAAAGAAATCTCTGACTGGACAGGTTGCTGTTGTCTGCAAAGTCGACCATTGGGTCGCCCATATATGCATGCTGTAAATTCAAATTTACTTCATAGATTAGGCGATTTTGGGCATTGTCGATACAGCACAGCCCAAGTGACACCACAATATTGGCTGTATGCCACTTCTGTTTCACTGTATCCAACAGAGTGGACATGTTCTTGCTGCACACACTGCTGGTATTTCTCCTCACATCATTGGTCAGTAAATGCAAGACGACACAATCGTAAGTGTTTGCGTTGTCGGTGACAACCTGCATAGCCTCCTCTATGGTGTAGGCGATTGACTTAGATACTGTGCAGTTACCCAGAAGTCTTGAACACTGAATGTCGTGAAAGTGGGAGTTTCCAATCAATGAAACACGTTTTTGGAAGTCTCTCGATCCATCCCTTGAGAAGTCTTTTGGGGGTAAGACATCCTTGGCGCAGGCGGTTGCATTCCACGAACAGTAGCTGAACCCGTTGAACTGGAGCTATTCGGGGACAGATGAAAGGCATCACCAGCAGCTGACTTGGATAGACTGCCTAAAAGCTTAGGTGGAGAACTAGCTTTTGGCTTACTGTCAGCGCCAAGATTTTTAAGAGGGCTGAAGAAATTTCTAGATTGACAGCCAAGCTGAAAGGAAGGAATAGTGGATGATGCAGATTTATCTTGCACTGAGCTAGAAACAGCAGATGAGTATAACTGAGCCGATGTTTTGAGTTGGGGGTCGCATAATTTGCGACTGCTGGAGCAATTTTGCTTATCAATAACCACATCAAGGCGTCAAGAAATAGCTGCCAGTTGTTCGGTCAAAGTCTTGAACTCGCCTCTCATGCTATCAATCTGGGGTCACTCTAATTCTGACTTGTAGGTATCGAGTTGTGATTTCATGGCATTACTTTAGCCAGACTGTTGTTCAACGTGTGACTTTAGTTTGTTAGTGGAATCTTTACAACCATTCACAGCTTGAAGTAAGTTGTTCATTTTGCTACATTTCACATGGGAAGCTAGATCCTGTTTAAGAGAGTTGTTTTCTTCTCGATAAACCTTACATTCATTTTCTGCTTGCACACGACGATCAGCTACATGTAGCTCTGAAATGTTAGATTTCAGTCGGTTTATTTCCTCACTCTCAATATCTTTCTCAGTTTTATCCAGGAAGGAGACCACCTTCACCTCAAATGAGTGCAACATGCCCACAAGCTTTGGCGTTAGAGTAGAGACAGCTGTTGTTAGTTCTTTAAGCAGATTTAAATGCTGTAATTGTTATTTCTTTGTTAATTCCACTGTGGACTGCAAGGTCGTAATATTGTCAGTCATGGATTGCTCATTTTGCACTTGGGCAAATCACAATCAAATCGTGACTGAGATACATCATTCTTTAGATGACGACTTTACAACGAATATTATGGATTGAGAATACTGATCAGCGATACGGATTTGATATTTTTGGAACATCATGATGTCTTGCCGGCATCATTGAAAACTGTTGACCGCTTCTCTCTTGCAGGAAACAAGCCTATGTTTATGTATACTATGATTGTCTTTTTGAATTTGGTGCTAATACTGTTATATGGAATATGGAATAGGTCTTTGGATTATGGACGCGGATATTCTCTAATGGACGACGGCTGGATGAAGAATGACGGACTAGACGCTTGTAATTGCCCGTATAACCAACAGCCTGAGCATCAACCACTTTGGATGACTCTACTTCTACTGCCCTGGTAGCCATCACTGGGTGGAGTTGGTTCCATTTAGTCAACTCTTCAGAAATAACGCTACACATCTCACAAGAGTACTTTCGATTACTGTTTGTTACTTTCGATTTACTGTTTGTTAATGTTGCGAGTTGATAAATTGGTAGTTTTGTGCATCTGTAATGCACCCACAATTTGCAGGACGCACACTCTATCATAAATTCATCGTTCCCCTGGTCACAAAACCCACAAGAACGTTCTAGATCAGACTTTCCATTTTGTTCGGTAGGAGGGTCGAGAATTTGAATGTCACCAACAGTGTCACCAAGAGCTTTGACAGAGGTCTGCACATTTTGCAACCTTGATTTACAATCGGCGGAACACACATGACCAAAGTCTGCTGGGGACATAACCTGTCCGTTCTTTTCTATCACATTTATGAAGTGATGAACTCTACAGCATCGTCAATGTTATGAAAACGTTTATAGCTGGCTCCCCCATATTGGTTTGTGGAACTCTCACATGAAGACCATTGCCAAAAAATACTCACTTGCCTTCCTCGAGCAACAGCATAGAAATCTGACTTTTTACGTTGTACACCACTGTCGTTGTTGTTGTTGTTAAGCGCCATAATCTACTGGCGGATCGAGATCTTCGCGTTTCCAGCCGTTTCAACTTCTAATTGATGAACGGCTGTTTATCAGGTCACGGATAACTTTAACTATGATCCATATATCAGAAGATAAATATTAGTTTTACATTTCAGGAGAACAAAGTTTTGCGCCAACCGGAACCGGAAATCGTCACTTACGCCAAATCCGAATGTGTATGAAATGAAAATAATGAAAATGTAAGATGGTTCCCTACCGACTGAATAGGTTGCGGAATCGATAATTTGACGTTCATTACACAATCTAAAGCCCGGCGCACACGAGCACATGGAATCGCAAGCAACAGGATATTTAGGACGCCGGCGATTTTGGATCCTTTCTACTTTGCCCGCACACGAGCGAACAGTGTTGCAACTCTGCTTGAGCTGCCCTTGCGAAACAGTGGTAAAATGCTGTCACATGACCGTAATCATGTGATCGTCAAGATGGCGTCATCCACTGCGGTACATGATGTAAGATTAGCAATCTTCATTCGTATCATGAGAAATCGCCGACGACGTCGTGCAGCGGCATGTCGAGTGACGTGAACCCGGACATGGTTGTTGAGACGAGACTTTTAATGTAATTTAATACGCGAATTGAGTTGCGAAGATGACGAAATGTTCACACGATTTTCAGAACTGCTAGAATTGGTCGGTCCCATGATATCGAACCAACAGACGAATATGAGAAAATCTATCCTACCTGGGGAACGACTGGCAATTACACTGCGATTCCTTGCAACAGGTAGCAGATTGGAAAGCGGAATATTCGCTAAAATTTGCATACAATAAATTAAGATCACTATATAATCGAAACAATGCGTATACACGTGAAACTGATTTATATATGAAATATAGAATCAATTAAGCAAGGGTTTAAACAATTAATGCATGCATGTAAAATGCTTTATTATAGTTGCGGTTCGCAGAATAGTTTTGAAATCGCTGGTCATAAAATATGTTGAGATTTGAGAGCATGTACCTGGTTTCGTACCTTGATCTTACATTTTTTAGAGAATATTCATTGACCACTGAACAAGCGTAATATTTCATAACGAAAAAATTATTATCATCGTATAAAAATTTTCGTAACATGTTAAAACGATTTCCGATAGCCTGCTATATGACCGGCCAAATTACCTGGGAATAATCCTTAGAACATTTATTTGTATTTATTTTGAGGTGAAACATTCCCTAGTCCGGCTTTTGCATTTCGAGTTGGCGAACGCACCATATCGGGAATAGTGGCTGAAACTTGTGATGCTCTGTTGCTCTGTAAATTGCCATGACGGAGACTTATCTGAAGGCTAGTATAATGGTGACAATTTATATATTTAACTGACAACTCTCTTGCAACATTTATTATTGATTATATTGTAACTACAATAATTATTTTACATTTCAGCTAAAATACAACAGAAATATATTCAGTGTACACCTTTAAATATATTAAAGGTGTTCGCTTTGACTGTAATTTTTTCCTTAGTGTGTTGCGTTTATAAACCGAAAACATAATTTCCCCTTGTTTACTTCAAAAGTTATTAGCTTGAGAGAGAAAATACTGGATTTTCGTATTCTGAATTTTCACGGACAAGAGATTTGTCAAAAAAATATTAGGAGTATTAGAAAATAGGCATTTGTTCGTTTTGGCAAATATAATTAGTGAATAGATTGGAACACAAACGCAACCACATCAGTAGTTGAATACTGTGACGATCCTGTAGAGCAAAGAAATAAATTGTTACACATATATTTAACTTTTACATAAGAGTATTTCGTCGGAGGGCAGCGGAAAGATAAAAGTTGTAACTAATACTATGAACGGAAAAGTTATAATGTTACACTTGTCTTGTATGAAGGCCTGCTAGGCCAAAAACGGAAATTTCCTGGTTCACAGCAGTTACAGCTATTCTTCAATTTTTCGTCACTAAAATATGGCTATATTCGTTTTCCATTTTGCTGCTAATATAGTTGTTCAGTTTTGCAACTTAAACATATTCTCTATTTATTCAGGAAATTATCCTCAACAAATAGTGACGCTTGCTTTCCCAAGTGATTGTGCTTGGGCTAATATGTTTTTGCATTTACTTCCTTACCTATTGTTTGCTGAAGTTTTGGCAGAGAGTTGGTAGTTTTTTAGTAGGTTTATATATTCATATAACTGATCATTGTTCGTAAATGGTTTGGTCGTTGATGACAATATGAATATGAACCAGAAATTCCCATTACACTGGCCTTGCCGGGTTCACAAAGAGATAGGGAATACCTGCGCATTATACGTCACAATATACCAGCCGGCTCGGAGTAAGACAATAGAGCAGCAGCGAGTGACGTTGAAGGAAAAAAATCCATCTAAAGCGAACACCTCCTTTTGCATCATTGTGATTCCGATGCATAATCGACCGTGTTTTGTTATAATATTTTGAAAATTCACAGCCCCATTTATATTAAACGTTGAGTGACCATAAAATGTACAAATCCAAAATATCAAAATTTCTAAAAACGGTGTTTATTGAGAGAAAGAATAAATGTCTCTTTACATTAACGAACGACGGCTGAAACGGTCTTATAATCCGAAGATAACTCGAAGAAAAAACTGCAATGAATTTGTCAATAAAGTATTTTAATTCGAGTTACATATTGAAGTATATCCTTTGGCTGCCAGAAGTATCAATGGCATCATGTTGATGTTGACTAGGGTCATAATTATTCATCGGTGAATAAACCGGGTATTGTGGTCGGCCTTACCGGAGCGTACCTGAGATACAACACATATATAGCGTACCTGAGATACAACACATATCACGAATCATTAGATTATTGGTATGTGCTTTAGAATAGGTTAACCAGAAGACTATACTGTGAAGTCATGTGGCTGTCAGTATGTTGGCATTGTGGGAGGTTGATGCTGGGTCGACATCGGGCCTTACAGACTAGTCTTTTGTGTTAAATGCCGTAATTTTTATCTGACGACGATACAGCTCACCAATACCCAGTGTACGAGTTGTCAGAGCATTTCCATCATAGCTCTCTAGATTTGTATCTAATGCCGCTTATGTCGGTTCTAGGGGCCGTGTGGTCATGTCATCCAAGTTGCCACATGAACAGGTACAATAAAAGCGTACCTGAGATACAACACATATCACGAATCGTTAGATTCTTGGTATGTGCATTAGAATAGCTTAACCAGAAGACTATACTTTGTGGTCATGTGCCTCTGTCAGTATGTCGGTACCTCTTTCCACTTCCCTTATATGCGTTGTAATTGTTACCTGTATATGGCGAGATGCTGCTGGTGGACGTTTCGTCCCCGAGGCCCGCCCCCTGTACAGACCTTTTGGTCTTTGATATATGGTGGCATTGTGGGAAGTTGATACTGGGTCGACATCGGGCCTTACAGACTAGTCTTTTGTTTTAAATGCCGCCATTTTTATCTGACGACGATACAGCTCACCAATACCCAGTGTACGAGTTGTCACAGCGACACAGCTCACCAATTACCAATATACGAGTTGTCAGAGCATTTCCATCATAGCTCTCTAGATTTGTATCTAATACCGCTTATGCCGGGGCTAGGAGCCGTGTGGCCATGTCATCCAAGTTGCCACATGAACAGATACAATAAAAGCGTACCTGAGATACAACACATATCACGAATCGTTAGATTATTGGTATGTGCTTTAGAATAGATTAACCAGAGGACTATACGGTGAGGTCATGTGGCTCTATCAGTATGTCGGCACCTCTTTCCACTTTCCTTATATGCGTTGTAATTGTTACCTATATATGGCGAGATTCTGCTGGTGGACGTTTCGTCCTCGAAGGCCGCCCCCTGTACAGACCTTTTGGTCTTTGATATATGTTGGCATTGTGGGAAGTTGATAAGGGTCGACATCGGGCCTTACAGACTAGTCTTTTGTTTTAAATGCCGTCATTTTTATCTGACGACGATACAGCTCACCAATACCCAGTATACGAGTTGTCACAGCGACACAGCTCACCAATTACCAATATACGAGTTGTCAGAGCATTTCCATCATAGCTCTCTAGATTTGTATCTAATACCGCTTATGCCGGTGCTAGGGGCCGTGTGGTCATGTCATCCAAGTTGCCGCATGAACAGGTACAATAAAAGCCTTCCTGGGATACAACACATATCACGAATCGTTAGATTCTTGGTATGTGCTTTAGAATAGATTAACCAGAAGACTATACTGTGAGGTCATGTGGCTCTGTCAGTATGTCGGCACCTCTTCCCACTTTCCTTATATGCGTTGTAATTATTGTTGTTGTCCTGCAAGTGTGCTCATCTCGGCTTGACACAAGGCGTTATTTATGGCATATTTTGTAAGATTTCTTGTCATTGTGTCCATGTTTCTCAATGATTTGATAATGTAAGCACGGAAAGCGGCGCATTCATCGTCGTCATCCTGTTTTGTGTTTGAACTCTCAAAACTTTTGGCCAGCCCGCTACCCCTTAAGCACTTGTAGTTCTTCTCCGCCTCTCTTTCGTTTTAAGGATTTGGGTTTGCCTTTTTCTAGAGGCCGTTTGGTTGACTTGTTTGAAATTTCGTCTGCAACGTTTACGGACTCCGTTCTCTCAACGATGCTCTCGTCTAACTGGCTGATGGAATCCTCCAGGTCATCATCAACATCTGACACATTCTCATCACTGACTGCACTGGAAGATTGCTGAAACGAGAAAATTGTATTTATTAGTTCATTATTTCAGGCACCTAACACTCAAGAACAATGGAGACAGATTGCGTTGGGCTTTGAACAGGAGTGGAATTTTCCCTTTTGCATAGGCGCACTGGATGGTAAACATATCGCCATAAAACAGCCTGCTTACAGCGGATCGGAATATTTTAACTACAAGAATTTTTTTAGCATCTTTTTGTTGGCTCTTGTAGACGCAGATTATCATGTTGTTTACGTTGATGTGGGTGCCCGTGGTAGAGCGGGAGCTGCCGGGGTGTTCGCTGATTCAACGTTAAGACAGGCATTGGACCACTTGCCACCAGTATGATTGTTGGAGAGAGAGGAAGTCAATTTTCATTTCCATCATAGCTCTCTAGATTTGTATCTAATACCGCTTATGCCGGTCCAAGGGGCCGTGTGGTCATGGCATCCAAGTTGCCACATGGACAGGTACAATAAAAGCGTACCTGAGATACAACACCTATCACGAATAGTTAGATTCTTGGTATGTGCTTTAGAATTGGTTAATCAGAAGACTATACCGTGAAGTCATGTGGCTCTGTCAGTATGTCGGCACCTCTTCCCACTTCCCTTATATGCGTTGTAATTTGGAACAACTGTATCGGTGGAAATTCTACAAGTGATCCTAAATAGGCATTGAACAGAATTACTGTTTATTGTAGGTCTATTATTCACAATTGTTGCTTATATATGTAAAATCCCATATATCTCCACATCAATATTACTACTTTACTGGTAAATTTTATACCGGAAACGAATATTACCGATTCAAGGTTCGATGTTGATGGTCTGCCGTATATAATTGGTTGCAAAAATTGCAGCTTTTCCAAAAGCCAGACTCTTTGTGAGATTTTTCCGGGCACTGCCGCTCGTATTTGGTTTCTTTGCTCTTGTATATTGTGTTCGAAGATTCTTGATGCGGCCCTCCACTTGATTGGCTGAAATATAAAAATTGTGCTGATAATCGACATCGCATCGCTCCAGAAAGCAATTCCTAACTTGAAAAATAGATGGACAGAAGAATCACCAAAAAATTAACTGGAACAAATATCTAGATTACTTCAACCTCGATTTGAAAAGTTCATTCAGTAGCCGTATACGTTCTATTCATTAGCCTGAACAGCGGATTATGTTTTTTTTTCATTATTATTATTTATCAGTTCATCAATGTCGAATAAGCTGTCGGCCTTGATAAAATATAGCGTCAAATGCTGAGTAAATTATAGCCATGAGGACAATGTGTCTTGCTATCAAATATACTAAATATCAGTTCCACGAAATCAATATCCTTTTAAAACAGGTAGCCAATCTCAAGTCTTTTTTTGAAATATAAAGAAAATGAACCGAAAAAATCGAGAGCATTTAAGTCCTCATTAGGCCTACACGGTGATAGCCAAATAGTTTTTTAACAATACTCCTGACACTATAGTATTAGTGGAACATATATACACCATTTCATCTCAATATAACGAAATTCAAACATAATGGAACTGTCGAGAATATTAACAATGATGCATTGATCGGTCCAATGATGTTACCTGTCAATCCTACTTTCGCAGCAATATCTGCCAGAGCCTTCGCTTTTCTTGTTCTGTTTGCATAATCTAAGGAGTTTATATCATATAGGCATGGGTGTAGCTTCCATTCATCCATCAAGTTGCCCTCAACAATCGCTTTTTGTATTATCGGCGAATTATCCACATGTTCTGTGAGCGCCGCCTTTTTGACCGCTCATGTATCATCACATGGTATGCACCTCGTTTTTGATTGGCTGAAGTTTGCGGCAACAGGATGAAATGTTTCCCGTTCACCGCACTTGAGCAACTTCTGTCGCCGGCGCAAATTTATCCGGAGATTCTGTCGCCGAAAATTAAACACGCCGAAACTTTGGATCCTGTTGCTTGCGACAAAATCACTTTTTTCCACTTCCCCGCAAACGGAACGATTTTCGAGATACTCAGTCGCACGCGTTCAAATATCCTGTTGCTTGCGATTTCATGCGCTCGTGTGCGCCGGGCTTTAGCTTCATTAATCATACCCCAGATAACACTATCATATCGGTCCGATGTCGGGTATTGACCAACACGGCTGGATTAACATAGACTGTTGGGTACACGTTGGCCGAAAGACATACGTTTTCTCAATGCTGAGCGATCAACAGTTTTCAATGATATAAGAAAGACTTCATGACGTTATTCAAATTTTCATTTGTCACCAACGTTAAAATGTTGAATACAAACAATGAGAGCGCTCGATGTAAAGCGCGAATATTTCGATAGTCCATGTTTCTGATACAAGGGTTTCTGTTTAAGTCATATACATGTGTGTAATTTAGGATAATTGAGGTATACGCCGCTTTTCAATATAAATGAAAGTTGTATCAAGTTTTATTACACAAAAATATCATCTTCCATAAGATGGTTTCGGAGATGGCCACAGAATCCAGTTACGGAAGGCATATCTGTACACTCCACATAATAAAGATATTTCAGTTGTGGCCCGTCTGCTGCAACTGGATCTGTATGAAGAATGTCTCCAGTGTAATACGCGGTGGCTGAAAGCACAGTACGCTGAATAGTGGTGCCTATTGATACAACATTGCACACTCTTCTGGGCATGCGTTCAATTGATCTTCCAGCGACATCCCGCACCAACTGTCTGCGTGATGGCGGCCTGGTATCCTCCGCCAATAGGTCCGGAACTGATTCCTCCATTGGAATTAAGCCCCACCACTCTAACCACCCACTGGCCAAAGGGGTTGTCTGGCTCAGGCACACAAGTCATGGGGAATGATGACCCTTCCAAAGGACAATTTTGGAAGATATATCTACAATGACATCAAATGACTAACAAAATTGTCTTGTAGACTTGCATCGGATTACGGGCAAATGGATATGCGGTTGTTGTAGACAGATGATGGCTACGTAAACACTATTCGATGTTATATGGCATGTGTTATAAAACGTGAGTCATCATAAAGCCAGGTTCGGAAATCCATTGGCCTGACTCGGTGCGCCCGCAGGAAAATTCATAGGTGAGCAAAGCGCGTGCCCATTTACTTAGGGGTCAGACAGTGAGCTGTTTACGGGGCCTGGATGTGGAGAGATCGGAAGTCGGACGTGTTTTCACTTCGCTCCGAGAAATTTGTCTATTTCCGCTGATCTTAGCTCTGATTTTTGTGTAATATATTTTGTGAATACTTTTGGCACATACCTGTGGTGAAAGTTTAGAATTATTTCCCAGTTGTTTGCTGTTCAGGGCGTATTTCTGACCTAGTCAGTCTGGTCTGGGAAGGCAGAGAGCTGCCATTACTGCCGTCTCGGCCTTTGTGACTGAGACGGTGGGCGGATTGTTTTCTGTCTCTTTCTTCTTCTCACTGTTTGCTCGCTGTTTGTAGATATTTCGTATCCTACTGGTGTAATATATTTCCTTGTTGTTTGGTTTGGTTTGAAGTTGGTTCGTTTTTCGTTCAGATCGCCATACAACGTATTACAACTCTAGCAGAATGCCTTATACGTGCCAATGCAACCAGCATGAACATTTTTGCTATGGGTAGAAGCTTCACAGTCCAGAAAATAAAACATAGAAAATATCGCACTGCTGTGCACCGAGAGCTACAAAATCGGGACTATATTCATCTCAAAGATCAACACCTGTGCATTGCGTGTGCAGATGTCCGCAGAAAGGCCTTTTTGGAGGATGATGAGACGTTGAAAAGTGGGAAAGTTGATTTGGCCGCTGATGTTTGACGTGCAATTAGACAAAACTAGTTGGACCAGGCCGAGTTGGTAGAAATAGTAACGACCATTGGAAGGAGTCAGAGAGAAGAAATATATAAAGATTGCTGTAACATCTCTGACCAATATCTCCGATTTCACGAGCTGAAAGCAGCTGGACCGATGGTTGGTGGGGAGAAATCCAGTGGTGGTAGGTTTTCTGAAAGCGGTGGCTGTCATAGAAGAAGATATTCATCGAAAAAAAACTCGTCGCACTTTGTCGGGCTGTTGAGCAACTGTATTATTGTCGTAACTTAAATTTCCTAGGCCACTTGTCTTTTGGAACAAATATTTTAAGTTATAGCGCCTTTTGGTGGGTACGACACTATACAAAATTGGTGCAAACAGCAGAGCCTGCAGCCGCTCCCACCACCGAAGGAAACTGATGTTATTTCCTTTCTCGATAACAATCAGTTTGTAAGTAAAACTTACGGAATAAAGGTTGAATCTAAAGCAATGGTCAGCGTGATGACGAATATCATTCAAATGAGCGACAATCATTTCACATCCCCCATCCAAACCAACCCACATCTCACTCCATCCCATTGGCTGGACCGTGGACACATTGAAACCACAGTGGCTTAGATTGTGTAAATGGAAAAATCAGGTGACCACTTATTCAAAAAAACTCCGCCATGACGTCATCACATCCATCATCGACGAGGTAACCATTGAACAAATGAAGAACGGTCCAGTCGTCAATGACATCATCGACATAGAATTAGAAATCATCTTCTGCATCCACAAGTAGTGGTAGGAAGTCTGCCCCACACGATCCCTACAAATTCATTACATCTGACCATCCCTCTGAAAAACCAGTCATCAAACTAGGAAACCCCGTCATGGATAACCCCAACAGCTACGAGCGGGTGGTAAAGGTGCTGAGGCATATCAGGGGCGATGTTGGTGTTGGTCTACAAGTCAATAACTCGCGATGGAAAAGTTTATCTTCCCTACTGTATATTTATTCGAATGCCCTTATATTCATGATTCTATTTGTCATTTATTAGTATAATTTGGCGTATGGTATATACTAGAGGTTTGATAGCGGCGACTATTAAACGTATTCCCCACATCACCCAAACCACTGTAGTTGCGTTTTATTGTTGTCTGGTTCTTTAAGTAATAAATATTGCATGTGATTTGACGGTAGATAGCTATACCAGTAGGTATAAATTATCAAACAACAGGATGAGAAGGGAGCAGGCATTAATATTTAGGCTTATTTTCACGTTCCGCCATATTCATTGATATCATCAAATGATTTGCTGATATCAGCAAATCACTCGATTTGATGATATCATCAAATGATTTGGTGATATCATCAAATGATTTGGTGATATCATAAAATCATTTGGTGATATCATCAGATCGACTGATTTGGTGATATCAGCAAATCATTTGATGATATCAGCAAATCATTTGATATTATCAAATCATTTGAAGATATCAGCAAATATTTAATGATATCAGCAAATGCCGAATAAAAAGTAAAACGGCTTGCCATACGGGCGTTGATACGCTTCGATCAGCACATTAAGTGGAGGATTGTCTGATTTCAACGCATTAAATTTACACACCAGCGTTAAACACATCCATATGGGAAGTGACCTTATCTCGTGCCGCCATGTTATATTGACGTTTGATCTAGTTATGCTGGCATGTTGGATGAGGTTTCACCTCATGGGCAAATTATGACGTCGACCATACTGCCCCTTACACAGTCCATATACCACTTGATTTGCACTATACCACCTGATTTACACTTTATATACTACTACTTAGCATCAGCAAACAGTGAAAGTCACTTGACCATGGCTAGCATCATACTGGACAGTATTTGCATCGTACGCCGATACACAAAGCCGTTTCCTTGCACAGAAGGAGTATGCTGTTTGATGTTCAGGAAACCAACTAATGGCAACCTAGCTTCACTGTCTCGTGTTGTCAGACATATATCTTTTTTTTTTAATATTATGACGTCACTGACCTTTAAAAATAGATCAACTTGTTTGTTCCACGAACATAGTTGAATGTTCCAACTGTTCTTGCGATGTTAAAGGCCGTCATTTCACAGAATCTCGTCATCTCCACCATTAACGTCGCATTAATACAGCGGGTGGTTGGGTGGGCACAGGTTCCTGTTGCTTCAATGCATTTTCATGAACTTGATAATGTGATGTCTAGCACTGTAATATCACTTGTCTTTATTGCACCATGTAAGCGTCCTGCCTGTGTCTTGTGTGCTGTGCCCAGTGTTTTATGGGGTGGATCGAGGGTGTCTGGTTCCATGCTGCTTCAAAAATTTCTTATTTGAAGTAGCAGGAAAGCAACTTGGCTGGGTGGTGCTTAGTAGGTTCATCGCGATATGACTGAAACAATGATGAAAGCGACGTCAAATCCTATTCACTCACTCACTCACTCACTCACTCACTCACTCGCATTACGACATAATGTTAAAGACCGTTGCAATGTTAAAGACGGTTTTTGGATGAATAATTCACCCCCGTTCAGTTGGTAAAGGGAAATGAGGAAACTTTAATGTAATATTTCAGCTGAATATTTTAAGATAGCAATGATCAGGAAACGGGGTTTTGTTACGTTATAACTAGCGTCGATATACAAGGGCGGATGTAGCGAAATTTCATACCACATTTCTAGTTGTATTAAAAAAAAATTCTCGCATAAGCACATCGATATTGAAAAATCTCAAGTCATGCGTGAATGCCTTGGACTTTCTAGTTGGTATATCTAACAGATACAAAACAAGGACCTTTGGGTCATGGAACATCAGAAACCAATATGATACAAATACGATTCATTTACACAAAGCTAAAAGAATCCTCACAGTCCAACGGGTGATGGTCC
This sequence comes from Hanleya hanleyi, assembly GCA_036873755.1. Taxonomy (NCBI): domain Eukaryota; kingdom Metazoa; phylum Mollusca; class Polyplacophora; order Lepidopleurida; family Hanleyidae; genus Hanleya; species Hanleya hanleyi. The sequence continues at coordinate 59,615 of JAVTVY010030928.1, read as the reverse complement.
ATGGCCCGTCTAAGCCCGGGAAGCGGTGGGATCCTGAATCGCCGGAGATGCGTTGTAGGCGATTTTACGGAAATAAATATGAACATAATGATTGTAGATTTCTAGTTTCAGTTTGTTTCGCATAACCACACATCGAATAACAAATTTCACGAGTTCAAAAAACTGTAGGCTATACTCATCTGAACAGCCAGAAACGTTTCCATCACGCCGTCATCAGGCGATGTAGAATCGGCCAAACACGACTGAGTCACGAACATTTGCTGAAAAAAAAGGGCCAGTCCCAATGTGTATGCCATGCCACGAAGATCTCACAGTGAAACATATTCTTATCGATTGTACAGATTTTAAGATTGTAAGAGATTCTTCTTATCCAGCAGCTACTTTAGAAGATATTTTTGGTCGGGTGGGGAAGGACTGTATCTTAGTTATTTCGGAGAAATCGGTTTGTTGTATAAGTTTTAATGTGTGTGTGTTTTAATGTGTTGGATTACCAAGTTATTAACTTGAATACTTAGAATTTTGTTTGATCGCCGCTATATAGCTGGAAAGTTGCTGAACTCGACGTTAAACCTTAATTCTCTCTCTCTCTCTTTCTCTTTCATGTATTGGTGAAATCAAGATCCAGAGAGACCATAGGTTACGTTAATGGGTGTTGGATTGAGAGAATATAATTTTCTGATCTGTTTCCTAGTTGTTTATGTGCTTTTTTGAGTTGTGGATAATCGTGCTGCACGACTCGGATACTATAACCAGTCTTGTCAATTGACTACACCAAGGCATGACTCTCGGTTGAGATTATATTAATGTAAATATTTTTCCAGTGGATCCGATTGTCAATGATGTTACTGGAAAACCTACTGTTAATGATCTTACTGGAAAACCTATCGCGCATACCTCAACATAAAGTAATTGTTTGATCGTCGCTATATAGCTGAAATATTGTTGAACGCGACGTTAAAATTTAATTCTCTCTCTCTCCTAAAGTGAATTAAAGCAGACGTTATGCTGTCCATAAATAGAGACCAGCTAGTGAGAGTGGTGGGGCTAGACCACTATTAAAAATAGTCCCGATCCGTTAGCCCCTCTGCCAGAGTAGTGAATTGTTTTCAATATTTTTTTCAGTCTCTGTTGCGATGAATAATTGAAGGCCAGTGGTAGGTGATTGGAGTATGGCATGTGTTTGGTTCCGCTGTGAGTTTGATTTTAGCTCCAGGCCTAATAAGGCTTTGCTAAGAGGGACTATTTGGGTGCCTGTGCATCGCTTTCTGAAAGCAGAGAAAAAAGCCAAAATTATGATGTCATTTGTACGAGCGCGATTTGTCAAAATTTCGATGGGCGGCCGCCGCCAAGAAGCCTGTCCGGTTGTAGCACTCGAATAAAAGTACTTCTTGCCGAAATATGGGAGTCTAGACTTAATTAATGAATCGAGGAGATGCAATTACGTTAACAGTTTTTAACATTGCCGCCAATGTAAATTGTAATTGTGGTCCGAACCCTGGTACCCCCTGGTGTATTGGTGACGCCGCAATTATGTGCGAGTTGTTCCCCTTGGCGTGTAGATAGCGCTGCAAAATATTTTTGGTTATATTTAAATTATGGGATGTATCTGCCATTTGCAATACAAAACATCGTTCATCAATACCGTAAGACATGAACAGTGAAGATGTGGTTTGCTTACAATCAATTCAATATAATAGAATAAAACTACGAAGTAACAGTGAGATTCTAATTATATATGTACATGGCACTAGAAGTCATTTTAAGCTGACCGTTGTAGGAGATCTCTCTTAAGGGTGTTTGGCGATCTTGATCTTGAAACATTTTACTCTGGGGGACAAGTTCTGAGACGGTAGCTTGCAGATATTTCTGTCCCAGGATTTGATGCTCAAATTAGAAGCATTTCTGTAAAAAAGAACTGGCCAATGCGTAGGCATTGAAGTACAACCGAGGAAGAGTACAAATATAGGAAACATCAATATCCGTTATTGTGTAGATAATACGCATAATACGGTAAATCTTAAATGGAGGAAGTAGCCAAAAATCGCAGTTCATCATCTACGCCTCTCCCGCATATCATTCATCCTTAGTCATGGTTCGTCCGACAAATCCAAATACCGAATGTACGTTGTATAGACCTGTATTAGGGACGGTTCATTTTTTACCAGGGGGGGGTCCATTTTTTTCCAATGAGCTGTAATATGTATACATAATCACAATGAAGAATTAAAATCCTGATTCAGCTCTAAACGTCAATAAACATCTTGGCAGCTTTAATTATCAATTTGCCTGTTCTTTATCAAGCACACTAGAAAAACTGTGATCCACCATGGAGTCAGAAAAATTGTGGAAGCTAGCCATAACCAAGCCGAAAAGCTTTTTCAAGACCGTATTGATCCACATATTGGGGTGGCTCATTCTGATGATGTCTGTCCACGTTTTCGTCAAATATGGTTCGCCAATTTTTTTTAGCAGCTCAATAATGGCTAACTGCCAGGTTAATTTGCTTCGTTGATCCATACAATATTTTTAGGTTATTACATTGATTCACCGGTGTCTGTACGAGTCAAGATTCATTTCTGCAATATGTCTGTTCAAGCCGGTTGATCAGCAGATATTTCTCCGTATTGGATTAATCAGCCAGTCATTTCCTCGTTTATTCACTGTTGTACTGAAATATGACTATGTTAGCCAAAATAACAGAAGACAGCCATGGTACTGGATTAATTAGCCAGTCGAAGGATCTTCGGTTATGGCTATTTGAGCCACATTGGCCGTTTTATCATACTGGTATCGGATTAATCAGCCAGTAGCACGACCATGAAAAAATGGCTACTTGAGCCACATCGCCTGTTGCGTCATGTATCTGTATTGCATTAATCATCCAGTAGCATGACCTCGTAAAATATGGCTACTCGAGCCACATTGGTTGTTGTATCATATTGGTATTGGATTAACCAGCCACCAGCACCACCTTGAAAATTATGGCTACTTGAGCCACATTGGCTGTTGCATCATATATTGGTATTGAATTACTCAGCCAGTAGCATGACCTTGTAAAATATGGCTACTTGAGCCACATTGGTTGTTGTATCATCTTGGTATTGGATTAATCAGCCAGTGGGACTTGAAAAATATGGCTACTTGAGCCACATTGGCAGCTGCATCATCCTGGTATTCAATTAAGCATCCAGCAAATCATTGTTTTTGCTGCTGTAAACCGTCCTTGTTTTATGTTCGAGTTACATGAAGTCTGCAAATGGATATTTGTCTTCGCACACTTTTGTTTAACAGAAATGACCAACACCATAACCAAGGATATAAATTTCGTAAGAAAAACACAAAATCGATATCCAGCATGACAGAAAAATGTCAAATTTTAATGACCTCTCTTGTTTGCATATAAGGTTGCGTAAGCAATTCTCCAAATATTACAAATTCTGTTAAGATTAGAACAACCATGTAGTGGTATGTCAACCAAAGCACGGAAATACATTTGTAACCCTCTCAACAGCTGCAGGCCTCGACAAGGCAACTAATCCCAGACACGGAATTGATCATGTGATGACCTTTCGTTCAAACATTTTGAGCCTACTCCTTTCATCAGTGTTGCACAATGGTCCACTCCCAAAGAAGAGCCTGTTTTTACAGTGATCCTTGACTTCAGCCCAGGGGAGTCTCTTTTCCCCTATCTTCAACCTGGGACATTATTTTCAAACAGTGGTAACTCGTAATTTTATACATATGTACTACATTCTAAGCATATTATATGACATATTATTTCAATACTGGGAAAATATAGTGCACATGTATAAAATTGTATGAGTTATCACCGGTTCAAACTAATCTCACAGGTTAAAAAATAGGGTAAAGAAGAAAACCGATCATAGAGGTCCACATTCCCTGCCAGCAGCACCAGTTGTGGTGGATTGCATCCAGCATAACTGGTGCTGCTGCTGCTGCAGGAAATGTGAATATCCCTATCATTAAGAGTAAGATTTTGAAAATGGAGATCTGTCTGATGAGCCATACATCTTGAAGTCCATCAATTCAATAGTTCTCGAATACATTCAACTACAAAAATTCCAAAACAGCTGGCAGTTATCTGGTATTAGACAGGTAACTGAAAAGTAATCCCAACTGTCTTCTCACTTATGTCAAGACACCCTTTGAGTTCGAAGTTGATCTCTTCAACCATTCTCGAGTTGTTGGTCAGACAAGAAATGTGTGAAGATCCCACTGCTGACAATGCAAGAGGGCAGATGGTAGCCATCTCGGATTAACCATCTTGAATTACTCAGGTAACTGTAAAGCATTCCTATCCATTCTCTCACTGATGTCAAGCTTCTCTACAAGTTTGAAGTCGATCAGCATGATCAGTTCAATCAGTCTCGAGTTATTGCCCGCACTAGAGCTATCCACTTAAAATTCAAGATGACTGGACGCAGGTAACTGAAAAACAATCCCAACTGCCCTCTCACTGATGTCGATTCAGTCTCCAAGTTTAAAGTTGATCTGTTCAAACATGTCAAAACTTCTCGAGTTGCTGGACGGACAACAAATGTTTAACGATCTAACTGCCGACAGTGTCTGATGGCAGCCATCTTGGATTACACAGTTAAATGAAAAGCAATCCCAACCATTCTCCCACTGATGTTAAGACTCAAAGTTTGAAGTTGATGGCCGACAGTAGTCATCTTGAATTACCCTATTTCTTCTAATTATTCGGACAGCAAAACTTAACTTCAGGCACCTGTGGAGAGAAATTCTGCTATTAAACATTCTACAAATATCACTAGCTATATTTTAAGTTCTTGTGATAAATAACATATCCATGTCACAGTATTTAGCCTCAGTTTATTTTAAAATGATGAGCATTCTCTATTTTCTGCTTCAAAGTCTAAAAATACTGTTCGAAAAATTAGAAGAAATAGGGTATGCAGGTAAGTGAAAAGCAATCCCAACAGTAATCTCAACGATGGCAAACCACTCTCCAAGTTTGAAGTCGATCAGTTCAATCGTTCACAAATTGATGTCCAGACAAGATCAAAGTGTTGGTATCCAAGATCGCGGGTTGGATTACACAGGTAACTGAAAAGCAATGCCAACCATTGTCAGGACACTCCCCAAATTTGAAGTCAATCGGTTCAATAGTTCTCGAGTGCAATGTTGAATATGTACAATACACTCTAGCATGTCTAGCCAGGGTGAGTATTACTAACAGGAAATATTTCCATCCATAAGGCCTAAATTTAAAAAGGTGTTTGTTTGGGGTAACCCGACCGGCCCCGTGGCTCAAAACTTCAAACAAATTTTTTTTTGTTCCCCTAAAACTGCTGAAGAAAATCAAATGTTTACAGTTCGAAAACTCATGGGAACAATCTCGTTGATTTTCCGAAGTGAGTGGCAATCGTGAGCCCTCAAAATTTGTAACATAGCGAAGTCACACGAGGGTTCCCGACACCAGACCCCATGGTTGAAAATGGTGGCTCACTTGTGCTTTTGTCAGGAAAAATAACCGTAATGTTCCCAAACCCTGATGACGTATTATAGCTCTTTCAATCACCTGATGACTTCTGTGTTCATTCATGTGCATGACATGCAATCACTTATCCAGAAATCTAACATCGCTTTTGTAACATGAAACCAATTAATTTTTCATTGTCAACGCAAGGTACATGTGCCTCAATGTGTGATGTCCTATATGTAACCCGATACACCAAATTAAAGCTTGCTCTTTGGACTGTGCCCGTCCAGGGACCTGGAGCTAGTAATTAAGTTGATGTCATGTTACATGAGGGAGGTGAAAGGCTAATTGAATTGTATAGCGACTCCCACCTGCCATTTAATTGTCATGGATGTTGGGGGCCTGCATTGCATCAAGGGATAGAAGTGGCATTTTATTGCCATGAATATAGGGGACCTACGTCATCAGTCTTCAGGAGAATTGGGCACTGTGTCGAATAAATGAGAAAGGATTAATATTCAACTGTGGTTGCCAGTGGGTTGAACTCTGCAAGCACGTTTGCTGTACGGTATAGTTATCAAGGATAAATATTTGTCTCTTTGCTGATCGATGTACGACCATAGCGGAAGCGCAAAGGCATGAAATTCCGAGACAACAACGGCAGTGAACGATTGAAGTGATAACAGGTTATCTGTGATAATGTTTTTTCGTTAATATCATAATATATTATTAATCATCCGTTGTCGATTTGATACAGAGTTACGTCGAGGGAAGTCATACCTGTTGGTTCCAATTAATCCCCAGAAATATGGAGGGAAGAGAGGTAGCTGTCTACGCGAAGACGGCCGCGTGGAGCCGACAGGAGTTAAACAACAAGTTAGGCTTCTCAGTTGTTTTTGTGGCGTCATTGCCATGATATTTTGAGACAAATGTCTGCTGCATTGTAAGGCATATATATATTTAGCAGTAATACCAAAAAGCAGTACCTTTTTGTCGTTAAGGGAGTATAGGACGTTCATTTCTAGAGGTTGAAAGTTTTTTTAAATTTCAGGATTTTTTCATCAGGTTAGAAGATGATCCATGCAAAAAAAATAGGGGGTCACCATACTCGTTAAAATAATATGGCAGCCAAATGCATGTATACCACTTAAAAGCCATAACACTGAATACATAGGAAAATTTGAATTTTTTCTTCTTTGATGCTCAATAAATCAAACTTCCCAAGGTCAATTTTTTTCCATTTTGCTATATAATACCAAACACATATAGTGCTTGTTAAATATGTAATAAAAACAGGGGGACACCATACTTTCTTAGAAAATATTAGCGGTATAACAGATAAACTGAGCCTTTTCAGTCCTATTTCCAGGAGGGGGTGGGGAATCGGGGTGAGTGTGAAGAATATTATTGAAGTTCCATTTATTGGCCAATCAGAAGTTTTCTTGTTGTTGAAAGTGAATAACAGTGCATTTGGGGGTATTCTGGAGGAATAATTTTTAACCTATGGAGCACTTTGCACCCTCCAACTGTAATTTAAAATGCCATTTTTTTGGTCCGTCCCATCACACTATCGAACCACCAGTAAAACGCATAAATGGTTTTGTTGTGTGTTTTGTTGATTTTTATTCCATTTTGAGATGTCTGGGTACTTTTGTTAGGAAATTCGACAAATGACCATGTTGTAGCCCCATAAGAGCAGGGAAATGAACGTCCTCTACTCCTTTAACTGCGAGGAATACCTGATCCATATATTTTTACTTATTGGAACTATTGTCCCACAGGGGCTTGATGCTGGTCAGTTATTAATTATGATATTAATATTCATATATATATATACTCCTACTCCAGTAATAGATTAGGAAGAGAGTATATATATTAATATCATAATTAATACCTGATCACCAGCAAGCCCCTGTGTATTGTCGGTCTCGGGATGGGATGGGATGGGATTTTCGGCAATCAGTTCTTCTCAGAGAAGCGAAATTCCCCATAGTATCTATATGTAATTTGTGCATTTTTATTTTGAAATTTGAAGGAAATCTGTTCAGAATCAAAGAAAATCTTCAATACCTGGCATGTTTTATTTTCAGAGCAGAATGACGTTGGGCTTGCAATGCTGTACCATCGTGACTAGGCGCTATGAAAATAGCATGCGAAGTATTGGATACTTTTTTGATTCTGAATAGATTTTCTTGAAATTTCAGAATAAAAATGCACAAATCACATATAGATACTGTGAAGAATTTGAGATAAACTGGCTCCCATATTTTGCCGAAAATCCCATCCCATCGTAATGTCATGAATGTGGTACAGACAGTAAACTAATTTACCAATAAAAGAAAAAGAAAAAAGAAAATAAATTTTCGACCGACCGACCCATTCGCACTGTTACCCCAAACAAACAGTTACTTTTTAATTTAGACCTAGGATATAATCCAAATTGACAACTTCAAAAGGACCAGGTCGAAAGTGAAAGTAGCAGTCATAGTGCTAATTACAAGCGTCTAGTCCGTCATTCATAATCCAGCCGTCGTCCATTAGAGAATATCCGCGTCCATAATCCAAAGACCTATTCCATTTTCCACATAACAGTATTAGCACCAAATTCAAAAAGACAATCACAGTATACATAAACATAGGCTTGTTTCCTGCAAGAGAGAAGCGGTGAACAGTTTTCAATGGTGCCGGCAAGACATCATGATGTTCCAAAAATATCAAATCCGTATCGCTGATCAGTATTCTTAATCCATAATATTCGTTATAGAGTCGTCATCTAAAAAAAAAAAAAAGATGCATCTCAGTCACGCTTTGATTGTGACTGTTCATATGAGTACCATGAGGATCTTGAAGTGAGGGTGATGGCTCAGCCTCCCCCCCCCCCGCTCCAGTTTCAACAAAAGCTGGGTGACTTTTCCATGATTATGGTCCTAATTTGACCAGATATACCAGGGTTTGCACAGCTGGGAAAGATCAAATTTCCAGGACAAAATTGCAGTTTTCTAGGACAAAGTTGCATGCATGATTGCACAAATGGTACTTAAAAAAAACAAAAAACATTCCTTTCTGATCATTATTGTATTGTATTTACATGTAATCATTCCTGTTCAAGAGTTATTTTATATCATACATAAAGTCCACTGATCTGTATTGATGAATGACTTAGGATGAAAGGTCCTGGGACACTGCTGCACCATTCAATTCTGACATTGTTTGATAGGTCTGTGTGAGGCCAGTGTCGGTAGATTCAGTTGTAAAATAAAATTGATGAATGATGGAGCAATATATTTTTCTCTTGAAAAATTTTGAAAGATAATTTCATGCAGTCCTAGATAAAAAAAATAAAGATTGGTGTGGATAGTGAATGAGAAACTCGTACATTACACACTAGTATGTGATCTCCAGAGATTATTTTCAGTCGAATGTATTTGAATTGTCAATCTTTCAATGCAATGTATACAGGTTATTTACCCTTGGTTATCTCCCCTGTTGTCACCAGGAAGTATTAAAAACACGTGGAAAATGCCGCTGTTTTCGGCATGAAATATTTGTCACCAAAACGAACAATCCATTACCCACAAGAGACCTCATTCAGAGATAGAGATTTTAAAGGGCAAAGGATGAGTGAATAACCGTACACATTAAATTTTAAAACGATATTATACCTGAATGGACCGTGGAAGAGCCAAAGAAAGATGTGATAGTACTCAGATTAAGGGATCAGATAATCGACTGAAATGTTTTGAATTCGACTGAAGACACCCTCGGCAATCACCCGTTTTACCGCCGAATCCGCTAAAAATTTATTGATTTTCGATTGCACTATTTCAGCGAACCCTTTTACGGAAAACGGTAGAAGGTACATCCATAAATTTTGTATCATTTTATTCGTAAACAAGAGCCCAAGGGTCTACAATATACACCCGTTTATCGGAATTACATTGGTCCAAATTTCAAGATTGTTTAATAGCCTTGATTCCAGTTGGTAGCTAGACTACAATTTTGTGCCTCTGAGAATGTACATGTAACATATATAAGGGGTCACGTCCAATCGATCGAGACGGTTTCTCGATAAACGAGTAAAACCGATAAATATCTCTGTCTCGAAGGGTCCCGGTTTATGTTTATCGATTGTGGTCCCGGTTTTCTCTCGAAGCACAAGTCCATCTCGACCCTCCTCGAAATAAATCGACTCCCTTGTAAAATGCACATGACCGTTGATCTTAACGTTGATTGCACTCTGAATTTGGCGTTAATTACTTTCATCAATTGTTTACAATTGTCTGGTCCGTCATTCATAATTCAGCCGTCGTCCACTAGCGAATATCCGCGTCCATAATCCAAAGACCTATTCCATATAACAGTATCAGCACCAAATTCAAAAAGACAATCATAGTATACATAAACATAGGCTTGTTTCCTGCAAGAGAGAAGCGGTCAACAGTTTTCAATGATGCCGGCAAGACATCATGATGTTCCAAAAATATCAAATCCGTATCGCTGATCAGTATTCTTAATCCATAATATTCGTTGTAAAGTCGTCATCTAAAGAATGATGTATCTCAGTCACGCTTTGATTGTGCCTGTTCATATGAGTACCATGAGGATCTTGAAGTACATGGGTTGATACGGCCCCTAGCCCCGGGTTAAGCGGAATTAGACACAAGTTACGAAACATAACGCCATAGATCTTGCACGGTACGCTCGTATTTTGCTATCAGCATGCGATATGTATCGCCAAATTTGAGAAACTTTGAGTGGAGGTGCTTGGTGGTGTAGCCCTGTTTTATAAGTTTCTGCAACAATGTTTTGTGACGTTGATTAAAATCGTCACATTTAACACAGGATCTAGCAAATTCTACTAGGCGTGATATGTATGCGCCATATGCAGGTCCCACTGGAATATTACTGTCCAGAAAGGGATAGTTAACTCACTAGACACATGAAACTAGCAATAAATAATAGAAAGTGAGCATCTTATCAATACCTTCCAAAATTGTTTTCTCACAGTTTTTCCTTTCGAAGTAATAAACCCATCCCTGTTCGCGTTCGTATCAAGACGACGTTTTTAACAGACCGACTGTGGTGTGAATTATCAACACCTCTAGTTCCGACTGTCAATATTTCTGCTAACCTCTACCAGGCAAGCTTTAATCAGAAATATACGTTGTTGATATAATTTCCTTGAACTATATCACAATTGAGTAATTGTCGGTAAAATGGAATCTGCAATAAATAATACAAAATGAAGAGGAGAAAAATATTACACGCCTACGAAAATATACCGGTCAAACACTTCATTTCCAATATTTCGGTTGAAACGATTCCGCGTCGAATATTAATTAGTGAGATATACAATCAATTATCGATGTGTTAGAAGATCATGCAATTTTATATTTATACTTTCTATACATAAATGAAATGTTTCCTTTCAATCAGATCAGGATATATCGAATAAACTTTGAATAACGTGGAGGGAATCTTTAAGAAAACGTTGTCGGAATTATGTTTTGGGCTGTGATATGGCTTTGCGTATATGACGTGCGCCCTCAAAATTTGGTACCCACACAAATCTTACCGCCTGAGAAGCCGAGAAACGGCCAATTTAACGGCAATAAAACACGGACATATGCAAACCGAGACCCCCTTCGAGATTACCGATCAATTTCGTATCCATCTCGAAAACCAGGACGTTTCGATCGAGATAGAACCGGGAGCAAACCGGGAGACGTCGCCAGGGATCCCGGTTCTGCCCTCCCGGTTTCAGCCGAGAAATTTCTCGATCCATCTCGAAGGCATCGAGAAAGTGACTCAATTAATTGGACGTGATTCCTAACAGGGCTTTGTGTTTAGCGTGAGTGATAGTTCACCTGCACGCAAACACTCACGTAAATTCATGTCACGAGAGTGATTTTTAGCTCACGTGAACTGTTATATTGTATTATATTGCAACCACTCGCCTGACTTTCAAATACCCTCTCCTAAATATTTTGACGTGGGCTATTTTTAGCTTGCGTACTTAATTCTAAACACGAAGCCCTGATATAACATTCTATTGAATGATAAACTAAAACGAGCTTGATAACTAGTTGACCTTGAAGCAAGAGCCGAGAGCTTACATATCCCACACTGAAATCGACAATAGTCAAACACAAGAAAATAGTAGTTTTCCTGCAAATGGATTCCTTTCTACGAGAGAATTTTTCATGAAGGAAGAAGAAAGTGATGAAGTAAACCTTTGTTCTTGAGTTAATAAACAGGTATGAAGTTCATAAAGAACCCTTTTCCCCGTTAAATTAGTAAATCCTGAAATGTTAATTTCTTCGAGATCACTGCGTGAAGTTCGAATTTGGAACGGAAAAATACCATTTTTACATTCAAAAGTTATCAACTCAATTTTTCTTATAAAGTGACGATAAAAATCACGAAAACAATCTCAAAATGTAGTTGATATGTCATTTTTTCTGCCGGAAATTGGCCAAAATGCGTCTACAGCCATCTAGGCGCGCGGAGTTCCGGGGCCTAGGCCGCCCCTGGACCCTCGCCTAAAGTGCTATGATAGTCGATAGCTTCCGCTGCCGCTGTATATACCGCAACTCTAAGCAAGCGAGTATGAATATTATTTTCGCTCATGAAACTCAGATTTAATGATCGAATACATCATAAACATGAGCATTTCAGAACTTCTGCAGTGCACCATAAAGAAAAATCCAGCAGCCAACCAGTTAACTGATAGCAGACAAGCCTGAATTAGTCAAGTAAACACCACAGATTGGCGGAAACAGGGCAGATTCCTATATTGACAAAGTTCGAGTCCAACGACCAATGGGACATATCCAAACAGGTCATATGTTTTATCTGTTGGCCGATACAAGAAGTAAAAAGATGTCATACAGACCTTCAAAATCTCCATGAAATGGGTTCCCCCCTCCCCCCCCCCACATTTTTTTACTCCAACTCGCTGCACAGAATACTGCACACTGCCAGACTGCCATCTGTATATAAAATAGAAGTATTTATCAGTAATAAATAATAAAAGATAAATGCCTCCATCATATTCTTGCCCATTTTATTGTAACTGGAGTTGGTCAATGCTGGATTAACTTTCTTTTAACTCTTTCTCCCATATAAGCGGATTTTGACGATTTGTGTAGATCACAATGTAGCGGGTTTTGACGAGTGTTCGCCTAACCCATAAAGACGGATTTTGACGAGTCACTTGAGTTCCCATGTGGTCGATTATTCTGGCAATTTTTGGCGTTTACTTTGAGTAAAACCTAATTAATACTATACATTGTCAGAAAGCGAAAATTTCAATAAATCTGACTATATGGACTGTTGGTATGTTTTTGTGGTAAAGGTAAAATGAAATCGGGAGAGAAACAGAAATAATCGATGGAAACTGCGCGATTTGACAACAAATTTGTTTCATGTGCTCCAAGAGAAACGTGCGAAAAATAGTAAAATCTACTTCCAAATTCCTGAATATTTGAAATACGTAACGCGGGCACAAACTACCGAAGTATCTAACCTGGATGAGTAAATCGTCAAATCTGCCCATCTGAGTTTATTTTACATAATTTCCCAGGACCTGTTCATCTCCATTATAAAATGTTGATGCGCCACTCTTCCTTGGCTTTTTCCGACGCTGCAGTGGCCATGGTGACCACCCACAAACAAACCGTGTGCTCCAATCACGCCGGGCGTTCGTCAGCCTTGGACAATCAGTGATGCTGTTTTATTTTCACCTTCTAAATATAGTGTACCGTCTTCATTCTCCACTACGGATGTATATGGGATATTTTCAGTTTTAGCTCGTTCAAAACCTGCCATCTCGTTATGTCGCTGTCAAATCCTGAATCTATGGAAAATTAGCTTTGAAATGGTATACGATTACTTGGGAATGGCTGCGGAACAACAACAACAGAACGCTGCAGAACGTAGCAAAAATGCGACAAGTTCTTCGCTTTTTTTCGTGATTTCCAACAGACGGAAAGCAGATAAAACACATTTTCTTGCAGGATTATTTATTTTTAGAATAAATGTTGCTGATATTGACATAAAACGTGAACAAATTACGTAGAATGGGTCTGTGGGAGACCATTGGTAAATATTTCTCCACATGACATTTGACATAAAACGGAATATTTTACATCGCTGGAGAAGTATGAGAATTGAAATGAGTTCATGGGTTGAGGACCTACGCCATTACAAATCTATTATGGGCCAGAGAGAGAAAATTCTCCACAAGTCTATGGAGGAAAGAGTTAACAGTCTGAGTAAAGATTCAAAAATGAAAAAAAGTTGCGTCAGTGACATTCAGGGAGCATGTTTAAAGTATGTTGAAAATCTAGGATAGCATGTTGAAAGACATTGATGAGATGTTGACCGCCATTGTGAATCTAGGCAGACCACACCTGGCTTGTCTGCCTCAATGGCAGAACTGCATGCGAACATTTGTTAGATTACCTTTGAGCCACTGCAGATTATTTCTCCCAGCGTATTTCTTCACCGCTTGTGTCATGGAAACCCAATTATCCTCTATTGTTTTGAAGAAAGTCGTACTTTCTTTTTTTAACAGTCTTGAAAGGTCTTGCATAAGCTCGGAGTAAATTTATATAATAAGGTTCCAGATCAAGTCAGTGCGACAATATCTGGATCAATCCAGATTGGATCGATCATAATTGCACTATTGTTTTATATATTAAAACGGGGTACATGTATATAATGAAATATTCATACAAAAATGTCTGTAGGCATAACAAAAACTGATATATACACTTTCGATTTTTAACAATGAAAATATAGCAGGCCTTACATTTCATGGAGGTGATCAGCCCAGGCAATGAGAGTGATCTTTAAGATACCGGTACCTATGTGTAAGCCTGGTAAAAAATTTCAGTCGATTCAGGCCTTACCTCAATTCCATGCTGACAGTCATAGATCGGGACCTCCTGTCTCACTTGTTTAGACCTTAATGCCGGAACCATCTTCGCATACATATTCATTCCAAACTCAAATGTTTCCTCCATTAAACCGGATATAGTTGTCGACAACTTGTTCTTTTTGTCCTGCATGTTTCTCTTCAAAATCTGAAATAATTTTTCTTGGCACAGAGGAAGTTCTGCATCGTTCTTCGTGAAATCAGACATTTCAACATCCAATGTCTTTGTTTCACCAATGGTGCTTTCCACCAATGGTTCCTCATGTATTTCAGCATTCTCTATGTTGTCGGTCTCCACGGCTGCACTTTCTGCAAGGCTGCTTGTATTCTCACAATTGATGTTGGATTCCCTCATGTTGGTCAACTCTTTTGGGTCTGATATCTCCACACTTCTTGACAGACTGGTAATCTCCGTCATGACTTTTTTTTTTCTCTCCCTCTTGTCGAGGTGGTCTTCTTTTGTTGTTGATTCGCATAGCACATCATACTGGGTATCTAAGCCGTCATTGTCCAGTTTGTTCAACAGTGCTTCCATGTATTCAGGCAGTCGAAAACGTACACATCAGTATCTTGATCTTTCTCTACTTCTGAATTTACAGGACCCGACTCACTCCCTGTTGCGTCCAATGACCTTGGGGCTGGGCAATTTGGCAATGCTGACGGTAGACTGGACCCTGCTGACGGTAGACTGGACATTGCCAACAGTGGACTGTACATTGTCGACGGTAGACTGGGCACTGCAGACCGTGATGGTGGACTGGACATTGTCGACAGTAGACTGGGCATTGCAGACCGTGATGGTGGACTGAACATTGTCGATGGTAGACTGGACATTGCAGACCGTGACGGTGGACTGGACATTGCAGACTGTGACGGTGGACTGGACATTGCAGACGGTACACCTGGCATTGATGACGGTGGACTGGACATTACCAATGGTGGACTAGACATTGCAGACGGTGGACTAGACATTGCAGACGGTAGACCTGGCATTGACGACGGTGGACTAGACATTGCCAATGGTGAACTAGACATAGCAAACGGTGGACTAGACATTGCCAAAGGTGGACTAGACATTGCAGATGGTGGACTAGACATTGCTGATGGTGGACTAGACATTGCTTGTTGATTGTAAATCATCGACAAAGGGTAGAAGTAATCCGACTGCACACTCGTAGGCTGATTGCTAGAATGGTCTGAAATGTAAAGGCAAATTCATGTTTTACGGGCATATCACATATCACACAGCAGGACTTCTCCACACATTTTACCCACATTTTGGTATGTAACCCATGTCCATCTAATGTATCTACTGGCAGAATTTTTTTTTGTTTTTAATGATTTCCTGATTATGGGGTCACAGTGACCTTGACCTAAATTTTGGTACACGACACATCGTCTTCCCTCAATGTATCAATGAACACAAAAAAGATCATGATTTTTATGAATTTCTTGACCGTGATGTTCGGCCTTGACCTACATTTTGGTACGTGACACATCATGTCCCCTTAATGTATCTACTGACACAAAAAAAGTAATTTTAAAAGATTTCTTCATTCTGGAGTCACAGTGACCTTGACTATTGACCTGGACCTAAATTTTGGTCTCCCCGTAATTTCTCAATTGACACAAAAAAGAGAGGGACTGATGGACGGACACACGGAGAGAAACCACCGTCACATAATACGTCCGCCTTTGGGCGGGCGTATGAAAATGGCCTTATGAAAATTTAGTTTGAATGTCTTGCATATCGCTCCAAATTGTTAACTGAAATACCGGTATTGAGTTTCATGTCTTTTAGGGAGCGTGTCAAAAGTTTTGACGTTCAAACTAAAAGAATGCGTCAGAAAATGAACAGGTGAACGTTCTTTTTCTTCCAGCAAACGAACGTTCGACAGTCAGAAAATGAACACTACCCCGTCAGAAAAAATGAACGTCAGAAAAAGAACGTTCTTTTTTGAACGTTCAAATTATTATGTATGATAGCTGTCAGAAATCGCTGAAGGGCTCACAATACGGCTATCGTGTGTCGACTCTTATTAGAATGAAAAATAAAACAAAACAAAACGAAAACAGAACACTCGAAAAGGCAGCGCAACTGTATTTATATTGCACTAGCTTTCGTAGGTATATAACCCACTTCCTCTGAAGAAGTACTTTCCTTCTTTCAAAGCAACTATTGCAAAGATTTGACGTTTATCTACAGCAAATTTAATAAATGTATTTAATATAATAAAAGTGGATCTTTCGTGCATATTCTGGGGAATTATTTACCGGGAACGAGCGACATATAGGAACTAACGCGCCGCGTGTATTATTTTTTGGGAGAAAACGAGATGAAACTATATAATATTAAACTTCGACAGAGAAATATCACCATACTGATTTGGTTTTATTAAAAGTCCGATGTGACCAAATATCGTAAAGAATGATACAATAATCGGGTGAACAAGTTGGTGAATTAAGCTCCTTAGAATGTTCGTAATTTGAAGAAATTTGATAGACAAATAAAGACTTCGTTGTGATATCAAACCACACATTATTATATTACGTATTTGTATGACATTTATATAACAAATTTGATACATGGCATTCGACGGATGTTGATCGCGATTGTTAAATTATTTGTCAACCGTATATGCTAAACCCCTAGGTGTCCCCCATCGTCCTGTCTGACCTACTCTGTATATTGATCGTGCGTAACGCACGTGGGCCCCCCGTCTGCCCAGGAGGCCCAGAAAGGGTGAGAGCTCAAAGTCGGTTGCATACAGAAACCTGCCTTGCGATGTATACTATTATAAAATGGTGGAGTCAAATCTACTTTCCCGCAGCGCGGCCTTCCTCTGTTATAGAATTTATTGTAACTTACCATGTGCTTTGCATTGTTTATATACATGTATTCAGTGCATTCTGTAAAACCTAAGAGTGGTGTGTCCGATGTCTGCGATTGATAATAATAATTTAATAAACGAATGATATATGGAAGGACAATGATAGAATTGTTTCTCTGTTAGGGGCCTACTTGTCCCGGTCACGGCTTCAGTGTTTTGTCGCCACCTATTATTATCTTAAATTATCTGAAATCGTTGAATGCTGTAAAATAGATAACTGTTAATTGATCTTTGTTTATATAAGAAAATACGTGTGTTGGCTTTTTTTGTTTCAAGTCATTTTCGCTGGCTATTCAAAATCCGCCGTTGATACCGACCGGTTCGATAAAAATGCTGTTGTCAAACAATCACAGTGCTAAAAGCCTTCAAAGCCAAGACTGTATAGTCCAGATTTCTTATCAATCATGTGATTCTTCATAGCTTTATTGATCAGAATACGATATTAAAATCAACGCTATATGTACATCTGTTCAAGGGGCTTTCCGAGATGGCTCATTTTGACACCAAATAATAAATATAACGAGTAGCATTTAGAACACCGCAAGATGTTAAATTAAATGGAAACGACAATATTATGCCAAGGTTTCAAATGTTGACAATGTCAGTTACGGCCTGCCAGGAAAATCCCGGGTGGCCATTTGGTGTGCATAAAAAGCAACCTGGACCTGAAGAATATCACTATTTTCCCATACGAAAAAAATTAGTAGCGGTTTAGAAATCTGATGCAATGAAGGCGCACACACCTTACAACTTGATTTAACCGGGAACGGCAACCGACTTTGAGCTCTCACCCTTACTGGGCAGACGGGGCCCACGTGCGTTACGCACGATCAATATACAGAGCAGGTCAGACAGGACGATGGGGGACACCTAGGGGTTTAGCATATACGGTTGTCAAATAAGTTAACAATCGCGATCAACATCCGTCGAATGCCATGTATCAACTTTGTTATATAAATGCCATACAAATACGTAATATAATAATTTGTGGTTTGATATCATAACAAAGTCCTTATTCGTCTATCAAATTTCTTCCAATTACGAACATTTTAAGGAGCTTAATTCACCAAATTGTTCACCCGATTATTGTATCATTCTTTACAATATTTGGTCACATCGGACTTTTAATAAACCACATCAGTATGGTGATATTTCTTTGTCGAAGTTTAATATTATATATAGTTCATCTCGTTTTCTTCCAAAAAATAATACACGCGCGTTAGTTCCTTTTTGTCGCTCGTTCTATAATTCCGGGTAAATAATTCCCCAGAATATGTACGAAAGATCCACTTTTATTATATTAAATACATTTATTGAATTTGTTGTAGATAAACGTCAAATCTTTGCCATAATTGCTTTGAAAGAACGAAAGTACTTCGTCAGAGGAAGTGGGTTATATACCTACGAAAGCTAGTGCAAAATAAATACACCTGAGAAAATGAACATGCGAAAACGAACGTGCGAAAATGAATGTCAGAGTGCATTGAAAAATGAACGTTCATTTTAAAATGAACGTTCAAAAAAATGAACGTTCAAATATGAACGTTCGACTGTTCATTTCCTGACGCTGATGTGTAAAATGAACGGCCTGACGCATGCGGAAATGAACAGTCGAACGTTCAAATATGAACGCGTTCGCGTCAAAACTTTTGACACGCTCCCTTACTATGAAAACGTTTGAAATATTGAGTTGGCGCATAAAATATTGTGTTTTATTTCTTTTCAAAAATTGATTATAAATTTTGTGGTAGAATACGCAAATATTAAAACTGATGCGTAATATCGGGGCAGATGGAACTGATAAACTAGTAAACTTAACAATTTCGTAAACAGATTGTAACATTCTGAATACCGGTTAATATTATTACAGTATTATTAATATAATTGGGGGGGGATTTACTTGGACACTTTCCCTTATCGAACTCAATTTTTGAAATTAAACTCAATTTTCCAGGTGTTTAATCTTTCGAACAACAACAAAACTCAATTTTCAAGGTTTTAATCTTTCAAAAACAAAAACTCATTTTTAAAAATATTTTGATCCTTCAATGACCCCAAAACACCCCCCTATTCTTTGGAATGTGTTGGGGGGGGAGGAGGCGCACACATTTGGTCGGAATATTTTATATGTTCCATATCTTTAGTTGTTTATTCAATTTAAAATTTACAATGACGCAGATAAAAGAACACTAACTCAGAATCTCAGAATTCGCCTTGCATGGCCTATTCTTCGAATAATATTCATGCAACTTGATTCTACAAACAAACAAACAATCTTTCTATTGGGCATAAATGCAGGACAGCTTATGTCCATATATAAACTTCCCATCCAACTAGTCCACGTATACATAAAAACAACACCAGCAAACGTTGGATCGCGGAATTGCCCGTTTTTATGATCATCACAAATGTTGTGTTCGACACATTTAACTGAAAACAAGTTGGAAAACTACTTTAAATGGTAATATAAAGGACATGTATTCAGTCACGAGAGATCTTCAAATCCGCGTGGGTAAAAGGCCAGAAACGAGCTGTCAAACAAAAAACACGAAATTCGCAAACACTTGACACTGAGGAATATATACGCTTCTTTGAGATAGAGACAAATAGGCCAACTGTATGAATTACAACCGCTTGTATTGGTCTACAGGTCGTCCTTTCTAAACAATATTTAAAGTAAAATGTAAATTTATTGCTATTTATATTAACGCAAAATCATCCACATGCCGACTGTCAAACAACGGGATATGAAGACAGAAGTGTTCTGCATAAGCATAGTGTCTCAAAAAGAGATATTTTGATTGATCAGAATTCAAGAAACGAAGTCAGTCATTGGATAACCATCTCCATGCTAATACTAACTTGATCTATCGACCGCCATTTTGCAGTTCAAAGGCAATGGAAATGTCGAATTTACGGTCGATTTTATATCCTTTGATGAATAAATTTTCAAAGAGAGACAGCTAAGATGCAGTTTATGGATAATCAAGAAGTTATAAATCGGCAGACATGGCGGTGTGCATATGTGAGTTAGCCATTGTGACCACCGACTTCGATTCACTGAAGACGGTTTCCAGCTTGTTGAAAATTAACAACAAGACGATTTTGCTGGAGCATTAGTCATTACGGTCCAGAATTTTTATTTGGTAACTCGACTTATCTCTTGAAAAACTCAATTTTTATTCAGTATAACTCAATTTTTTCGCGCGCATCTTCCCCTCGACGAAAAAACTCAATTTCGAAATTTTCCAAACATTCAATTTGCAATAGTTTTTCATCTGGGTTACCCCGATGAAAAAAGTGTCTAAAAAAAACCTATTGGTGCATGTCCATCCCCAGTACAGTATGAGATAAAATGGCATGATTCATGGTATGAATTTTAATTTGCTGATCTGGACATTCATAAAATATGCAGTCTAATTCAAAAGAATTGAAATGTATTATGTGTGTGTGATGTTCTGTTTGGTGAATGCCATCTCAAACATATGAACGAATACTATATGTAGTTTGTTATCAGTATTGTTATACTCGTTTGTGGAAAATTATATTTATAATTATTTATTCTGGATATAAATTGATAATTTATTTGAATATCAATACATTATGACATAAGTCTAAATTTCCCATGGTACATGAACATGTATATGGAGAGTAAGTTAATTGTACCTTGCCGTATTATATTTTGTTATATTATTGTTATGTTTTCAGACATGCAATATATTTTGTTATTTCCTTACTGAGCAGTTTATTTGTAGTTACTGAAAGTAAATTCGCAGTTTGCTTCATGGAGTCGCTGACTATTCAGTTCATTTGCCTCAGCGAGTCGCCGGTTGAACTGATACAGATAAATGGCCAGCTGCTGACTCGTCGTGTCAGACTGCAAAGTTATATATTAACAGTTTTGGCTAATTGAGTAAAAAAAAGTTCCAGTCCGACAGCAGTGCAAATATGGCAAGTGGACTTGCCTAAAAACTGACTCAAAAAGTCGATCATCTAATAATAATTTTGGATGCTTTAGCCATTACCTCAATGAGACTGTTATGAGACAAAATTCTATAGGAGAGGGCCAAATGGCTCAATACTGGCTACTTCAATGATCTTACAATTTGAAGGACTCAATGGTGGATGATTACTGGCTGAATCAGTCTTTCACTGGATCACTCACAGATTGCAGTTTTTCTAGTGCAGCCATCTGTTATTACACAATTGCCCATCAGGACTGGTAAGCTCAGTAGCCTACTTTAACCATGGTGTCATGCTAATAAACTAGTATATAACGGGTAAGGATGGAGACTGTGAATGAAGATGCAGTCAAACGTGCATGCCTGCATTTAAAGCAGTACAGTGTTTGTGGTTCATTGAATGAATCTTTCGTGAGATTAAAGGTGAAATGCAAAGGTAATAAAAGTAAGAAAAAAGCATTTGCCTTTCTTTTTATGATGATAATAAATTATACAGCCACCAATGAACGAAATCTGGTGATAAGTTTTACTTTTTAAAGAGAAATAAAACACGTGTATGATCGACGGCTTGAAAACAGTGCATCGCTTATCTCCCCTTAATTCGGAGCTTTTCCACCAGAGGCTGTGACGTCATAGTTGAGCCACACTCAAAAAATGGCGGCTAACATGAATGTAGACAGCGACAGCGATGCGGAGGATTTTCTTGCACTTAGTGCAGGGGTGCCACTGCCTTACCAACACGAACCTATTGTGAACAAAGAACCAGCAGACAACGATAGGATCAGCGACACTGGAGGGGCCGTGGGCGACAGTCAATCCGAGAGAATCGGAACTACAGATTTGTAAGTTCCGACTTTTTCTTTTATCCCCTGTAGCGAATGATGACCAACCTGTCAGTGCGTTCCAGTGAACATGAATGACACAAGCAAAGGCTTCGTGAGCAATAGCCTAGCTTATCTATGTGAGCTATTTCCATACAATGCAATGCACCTACATCATGTTGTGCAGACTGTGTCTGGTCCCACTGCTACGTCACGTATCGCAGCGCCCCCAGGGGGAGGTAATCATGTACGGATCGAAATTTCGTAAATAATACAGCGTTACATTTTTTAATGTTTAACTTTATTAGGCTTAAGCAAATGTTTTAAAACTGAAATGCAATTAATATACACATTATTTCTCCAATCGTACTGCAAATACCAACTGATTTAGACGAACCTTTGCATTTCACCTTTAAATAACAGTATATATACATGTGTACAATGTATTAAACAATGTGAATCACACAAATAAAATGAAATGTGCTTAACCTACATGTGTCAGGAATATATCATAATTTTAAGAAAGCAAATAACAGACTGCAGTGCGATAAAGTTTGATGAAAATTTCAACAGTACATTTCCACCTTACTCCTACATGCAAATTAAAATTTGATATCCACTCAGTCACTTTCAGATTCATCACTTGATGACACCTAGCTGTCCGTGTATTCTTCTGGAAACAGCTGTGCTGGCAATGCATTTTCTACAGCTGGTGAGAGAGATTCAACAACTGTATTCCATGCAGAATATGTGAAATTGACCTTCTGTTTCAGTCTTAGTAAAACCCTACAGTCAAATTTGTTCATGTTGCTCACATCATCAGTATTGATTTGAATTTTCAACACTGACTGGCAGTGTTGATATAATCACAAACACTATCTCTTTCCATGGGAACAATCAGTTTTTCTACCAAGTTCTAATATCGCACGGTTTTTGATACTTTATTCCTGTTTTCTTTTGCACAGCGTTTCGTTCGAATTTGGTCATTTGAAACATAACAGTGCACAGGAGACGGCATGCAGACTTTGACTATTTATAATGACTGTCTAGAGATTGATGCATATACATGTACTTGCATTAGCATCATCATCACACTAGATTTTCTTAGTTGCTCAAGTGTCCACATCACCTGTACATCAAGTGTACATCACCTGTACGTCATCATGTAAAGGTAGGACGTTCTGATTTTCGAGCAATTGGGGGGGGGGGGGCAAAATTTTCACTGTCTGCTCTTGGGGGTCCATAATATTTACACATTCAGTGTGGGGGGGGACAAAACATTTTTGTGGCCTACAAAATTCTGGAGGATGCCGCATATCCTGCAGTTTTATTTGGCTTGGTCTACATTCGACTTGCTGTGCCAGCTACATTCTATTTCTATTGTGTGTGCACATATACGTAATTCTGTCACTGTTCTGTGGAAGTTATTATTTTATAAGGAGCAAAGTGATATGGTTTGATGATATATTTATAGTATGTCAGCTTTTTTGTTAGTTTATAGTCATGCCAGATATATTTTGTCAAGTTCACTGAGAGAAAAAGAGGATTCACCATGATGCACAAAGGGGTACCTAGATGCTGGAGAGCTGTGGTTCTCGGGTATATTCTCATAGGTGTCAGAACGATTCCCCAGTGGAATCCCTATGATGCCGGAAAGGTTATCTGGAAGTTAGAGACCCCTGGTTCTCGACAAGATACCCCAGGGACGTCACGATTACCCAGTTTCTCCACATGATTCCCCTGATCACCCCACCACGTGGCTGTGAGATCTTCGGCGCATGCGTGTGATTTTGGTATTACATCAGCCTGTCTGCTGTTTAGTGACTACCATGGGTCGTCTTTGTTCAGTAAAACCCACATCAATCTTAAGTTTCTTCATGCCATCGATGTCATATTTCACACTAGTTACATTTATCGTCACCCCAAAATGGTTTTGCAAAGCTTTTGTTCCAAATGTGATACGGTAAACCTCAAGTTCTTGGATCAACGCGATGATGTACAAGGATCAATCATCAATGTAGACAACACAGGTTTGTTATTATCCACACATGTACATTGTGCTTAAATTCTTGTGGGAATTTCTCATTTTCTGAGGATAATGTTTGCCAAATTGATCGAAGTCCTTATAATTCAGACTAAGGGAATTCCTATCAATGCTGAGAACAGGAGTGGAGAGTAGCAAACCATCGTTGTTGTTGTTGTTATTCACATTCATAATTTATGCATAACACCGAGAGAAATGGAGAATCCAGCAATGAATTCTCCCTTCCCCCCACGAGAATCCAAGGCATCCAGAGGATTCTCCATATGATCCCCCTAGGGCATCCTGTCGATTCACTCGTGGTTTCGAGGGAGGTACCGTCGCTTGATTCCCCTTCAAGCATCACTACGATTCGCCCTTTTCTCTCAGTGCTGGTCTTGCTGGTACTTTCTTTCCTAGTTTTATTTTATGGGTCATCTAAATTTGTTATGTCTATGGACCTAGACCTAGTAGTTCTTTCCCCACTAAAGGAGTCGAGACCTAGCCCTATATCATTTTTGAGGATGCGTTCGACCAGAAAATGTAGCGCACAATCTTCTTCGGCTGACGAATCGGTCAACCAATTGTCAAATTACATACCTTAAATACTTGAGAAGGAGAACGTTATGCTTACAACCACGATCATATCAAAAGGTAATTTATTCTGTCGCACCTGTTCTTTTCAACAGCGATTCCTTTTCGAAGTTGAGTGGACAGCGAATGAAGTTGCGGCGCGTAAACATTACTCATACTACTATGCGGCGCTTTAAAGGGATATCCTAGAGGTCACATGTCAAAAAATTTAAAAGAAATAAGGAAAAAAATCTGTAAACTTTGGTACTAGTTTCATTAAAATATTCCACTCGATTGTCGAGTTATGGCTGTTTGAAAACCGGCAAGCGCTGTTCAGACAACTTCACGGCAGGAACAAGTCGAGCGGCCGTCTTGGTTTCTGCATCTCTTAGCCTACATATCGCCATTTTACGCCTCTCCAAATTTGTCAATTTTAAGTCGTCTAGAAAGCTTTTGTATTCAAAATGCCACGACGGTGTGTTGTGGGAGGGTGTAGTAACACTACAGCTTGTGGTGTAAGTCTCCACCAGTGGCCAAAAGACGAAAATATAGGTAGAACTTGGACGAAGTCTGTGAAGACTACGAGAGCATGGACGACCGACCCCGCTGAAGTACACAACAATCTGCTCTGCACACTTTGATCGGGAGGCCGCATTTGAAGAGCTGAGCAGCGTCGCTATCGAGCTTGGATACGTTTCAAAGTTAAAAGTCAGAGCCATACGAACCATCAAGCCACTGAATAGAAGAGGCAGAGGAAATAAGGAGAATGAAAATGCTCCAAATTCGATTCAGTGTGGACTCGCGACTTCGCCTTCGGCCGTTGATGACGGACACGGAACAGGGCCGGCCTATATGCCCGCCTCGACGGCTGCCGTCTCCGTGCGGACGTTTTGCTGCCCACGCTCTCCTCGCCTCAACGAATTCGTCGGTGTTCCACTCGGGAGCAGAAAACCGAAGCGGATTCATGAGCGAGTTCGATATGTTGAAATTTCAATTTATCGATATGTCTGTTTGAAATATTGTAATTGTGTACAAGAAATACGAGATCGACAATAAAATTGTCCAGAGTATGTACAATTAAAATAACTTCTCTTGCACAAATACTAAACTGAATCCATCTTACTGCGTATAAAGGACCGAGATGGTTACAGGTTGAACTGAATCGTGTACGTGTCCATTTTTATAGAGTTTTATCAATGGTTTGCGTTCATTTTGTATCATAATTGTTCAGTACTGATATTCATTCACTGTATTCTATTTTTTCTTGTTTTTTTTTATTTATATATAGATATTCATATAACTATGTTATGTGGAAAATGGAATAGGTCTTTGGATTATGGACGCGGATATTCTCTAATGGACGACGGCTGGATTATGAATGACGGACTAGACGCTTGTAATGTACGACAATAAATATTCGGTTGAAATACATGTCTAGTCTAGTTCATCTCCGATTGCGTGTCGGTGTCCGACGTCGACTCGTCAACAGGTTCGAATTGATAAGGTACAATTCCTGTTCCTGTATTGTTTTCGACATAGTTGCTTGCTTCCACATCTGATCCTTCTTCTGTGTAAAAAATATTTTCATCGGAGTAGCTATCGAAGCTGTAGTCGCTGTCTGAATCTGAGCTCGAGCTGCTTTCGTTTTGCCTGTGATCCGCCATTTTGACTTCAAACCTGTCAAACCGATTCCTGCCGTGACGTCATCAGCCAGAATGCGGATTATGAGAATGGCCAACTTTGATCCCATATTACGCATGTTAATGGTCAGAAAAAAAAATCATCAAAGTATTAACTGTGACTTTCAAACATTTTTAGGCCAAAATAAAAACCCGCTGGGGAATCCCTTTAAGATTGTAACAGATTCTTTTTGTCGAGCGACTACTTTGGAAGATCTTTTTAGTCGGCTGAGGGAGGACTGTGTCTTGGGTTGTTTGAGAGAAATTGTTACGTAAGTTTTAATGTGTATCGGTTTTAATGTGTTGGATTACTAAGTTATTGGCTTAAGTACTTAAAATGTTGTTTGATCGTCGCTATATAGCTGAAATATTGCTGAACCCAACGTTAAATTTAATTCTCTCTCTCTCTCCTACTTTGCGGCGCGTAGACATTACTCATACTTCTAGTAGTCTCCCTTGCCTTAAATCAGTGTGACGTCAATGTTAGTCACGTGGGTTTGTGTCTGGGCGCCAGAACATTCGAAAGTTGAAATCGAGGGGCGATTAGAACAGGTGCGACAGAAAAGAGTACCTTTTGAGATGATCGTGGTTGTAAGCATAACGTACTCCTTCCCAAGTTAGGGAATCCCGCTCTGTAAAATGGCGGTAAGAAGGGTCGTTTTCGCTCAATGAATCAGTTCACATAATGAATTCAGCAAAATCATCTTGAGGCGCATACAGACATTTCTATCCGCATTAAATGGTAGTAAAAAAGTAAATTGTCATCTAATTTGCATAATAATAGGCCAAACATCCTTCGCGCTGTTTAAACAACATTGGCTGGTTCTTCACATGGCAAATTAATTTTATGACATGAAACAATAGATAAATCAGTGCGCCTGAAATTGTAATGCATTGGTTAAGAAGGAATCAAAAGTTATTGAGCAAAAACGACCTTTTTTACCTCCATTTTAGAGAGCGAGATCGCCCTGACCTGGTTTAGGTATGTGATTTGACACTTGGTTGACCGATTCGTCAGTCGATGAGATTGTGCGCTACATTTTTCGGTCCAACGCGTCCTCCTAAATGATATAGGGCTAGGTCTCTCCTCCTTTAGTGGGGAGAGAACTACCAGATCTGTTGACATCTATGGCATGATTGTAAGAGATTCTTTTTATCAAGCAACTACTTCAGAAGATCTTTTCAGTCGATTGAAAGAAGGCTGTATGTTAGGTTATTTGAGAGAAACAAACCGATTTCTCTCACATAACGTAAGTATTAATGTGTGTATGTTTTGAAATGTTGGATTACTAAGTTATTAACTTGAATACTTAGAATTTTGTTTGATCGTCGCTATGTAGCTGAAATATTGCTGAACACGACGTTAAACCTAAATTCCCTCTCTTGTTAAATATCGTTACAGTATATGCCAGCTAATACAGCAGTGACATTTGAAAGACCATATATTAAAGAATATTGACAAACAAACAAGTTTCAAATTCTGGAGTATATTTGGCATGAGCATGCAAATACTACAAAAGAAGTATATAAAATTCAAAGATATGAACATGGCTTTCCCTACATAGAAACTGTTTGAAATATAGCTAGCCGTATGTTTTTCTGTTACCATTATCACTTCAGCCTCAGCATAACTGGTACAACCACCACTTAAATTCATCCAACACTGTAACATGTTCGTGTGTTCAACCATTTCAATTCATCCAAACTAGCACTCGTGTGTGTGGTTATATTTCGTAGTGAATACCACTTCAATTTGTCCAGTCCTTACATTGTTGTGTCTATCCAGTTTTGTTAGTTGCCTAGTCACGTTGGCATCAAAGGTAATACTGAGGCTGATAGAATGGCCAAGGCAGCCCTAGATAATGAGGTTGATCCTGTTGGACCCTCTATCTGTACTTATGTGATAAAGTATTTTCAATCTTTATGGGATGCTGTGAATAATAACAAACTTCACGAGTTAAAAAAAAAACTTTAGACTATCCGCATCTGAACAGCAAGAAACGTTTCGATCAAACCATGACCCGGCCCCGGCGATGTAGAATCGGCCATACACGATTAACTCAGAAACATTTACTAAAAAAGAGCCGGTCCCAAGGTCTATTCCATGCCACGAAGATCTCAGAGTGAAACATATTCTTATCGACTGTAAAAATTTTAAGATTGTAAGAGATTCTTTTTATCGAGCCACTACTTTGGAAGATCGTATTGGTCGGGTGAGGGAGGACTGTGTCTTATTATATTTGAGAGAATCGGTTTGTTGCATAAGTTTTAATGTAAGTTTTTAATGTGTTGGGTTACTAAGTTACGTCTCCATCAGACGTCCACGATGCTCATCCATTAACATCAGATGAGTTGTTTTAGCTGATCTGCCTTCAGAGCTTCCTAGCTAGCGTATCTAATTTCGCTTCTGCCGGTGCTAGGGGCCGTGTGGATACTTCATTGTCTCCACATGAACAGCTGCAATAAAAGCGCGGCTGAGATACCAAGGCTACATCCGAGAGTCCACGGAATTTTCGGGTCTGAATGTTAGGTTTCCCGTAGAGTCATATGTTCGCCTTTTAGTCGCCAGACGTCGTCAATTTTTCCCACCTCTTGAATATCGCTCCAATTAACTTGAATACATAGAATTTTGTTTGATCGGCACAATATAGCTGACATATTGCTAAACGCGACGTTAAAACTTAATTCTCTCTTCAATAGTATCAATGGGCTAAATGTATCATGGTCAAATGTGTGAAAATATACTTTATACAAAATGAATACAATACTGTATAATAATTTTACCTTGACCGTTAGAACACAAGTTTATCGGTGCAGGAAAAGCTACCATGTTCATTGGAGACTAAGACTGAAATATTGAACTCTTTATGACTGGAGATTAGTATTTTCTTCCTTGAGGGCAGTCGCGAGGCTGGCATAGTAAATCCTTAACAATAAAATCGCATAGCCGAAAGTGACATTTCCAACAATTAAAGCAGGGGGTGATCTTTGGATAATTTCTCTTTTTTTGTGTAACTTTAAAACTTTTAGGGCGGTCAAATTTATTAGGAAGATTTGATTCAATTTTGTCCACAATTTGGAGGCGATTGACTTATTAGAGGATTCGCTGTAGGTAATCGCATCCACCTATTTTGTAGTGTGGGTCTCTTAAAATATAATAACATTTCGCACCCACTTGGTTCAAGCTAGCTGTGATAGTAGTTACTCTATATAATTATTTGGTACTTTTTCTCTAACTCTTCATGTATTCTCAGTGTTTTCAATAGGGGATAGCAGACGAGTTTATCAATGTTTATACGGCTGTTGAGCTATCTGTAGCCGGCTATTTCCAGTTCATTGAGATTAAGCACACTGTATACCAATTCCAGCCATGAAGAAATGTTACTGACCAAACACGGACAGCTTTCGCAAATATTGGTATTACCTTTTACAGATCAGATTGTCTGAAATGAGTGAACTGCTATGAATTATCTGCTTCTATGTAATACGCCTTATAATTGTCAAGGGCGAGGGAGAGGTCTTGAATCACACAGTGTCTGCCTCGGGGTGGGGCATTGATAGTTTACTGGTCACTTTTTATTGCTAGTTTCAGTTTTATTGGATATTTCACAAAATTCCTGTCTTCAATTGACAACACCCAAGTTCATTTCTTTGTCAATAAATTATAATATATCGATTGTATGCTGTTATATATGAACCACGGTTTCTGGAATATCCGGTTCTGTATTGTATATATGTTATATTGTTACTGTAGTAATATATGTGATTTTTAGTTGTAGCTTTATACGTCCTGTATACTGAAATAATGACCGGAACTGTTCTTTACAACTTTATAATGACTGTATGAACAGAAGCTTTTGAGGGTTACACTGTAATGTCTCTCCATGCTATGAAAACTGCTATCCTGAAAATTAGTACGAAAATGAGTATGCACATGCTCAGTTCATACTCAAGTCAATGGATTATATTGGAACAAGAGGGATGGGCTCGACATTTATCTGTTTGACATTTATTTTAGAGGGGGGAGGGATTATTTGATGTTAGTGACAGTGATTTTGCATGGGATGTGTGCGGGTCAGACTGTCGGTCTTACTGGTTGTCTCTTTGACTTTTGGGACAGCCCGTATACTTGTGCAATCTCTAGTCTGTGGGTATTCAATTTCCTCTTCGGGGTTACCACTTATCCCCTCGCAGGTATTTGCTGCTCCTACATTACAAAGGATGAGTATTAGTCAAGAACGATATCTCGTGCATGTTCCAGTATGTATTTACATGCTTTACCTTCAAGGATATATGAAGTATATGAACTAAAAATACTGCCTTTCTCAATCAGCTATTTATGGATAAACACCATTTTGAATGCAAGTAAAAACTGCTAAATTATAAATATTGTCCAGAAATTATATTTAGCTTTACCTGGATAATGTTGGGTAGAATCATATGTTTATACATGTATCTGTTCAAATACAACTGACCGACAAAACTGGATTATTCAGAAAACTAAGTGGGGAGGACAGATGTTATGTGATATTGTATGTTTCAAAATTTACATCTACATTATATTACGAATAATATATACGGTAGTTAATTTGCAGCCAACTCGGCCTAACACCATTTTGGTAATAATA
Organism: Hanleya hanleyi; assembly: GCA_036873755.1. Lineage (NCBI taxonomy): Eukaryota > Metazoa > Mollusca > Polyplacophora > Lepidopleurida > Hanleyidae > Hanleya > Hanleya hanleyi. The sequence continues at coordinate 28,636 of JAVTVY010030928.1, read as the reverse complement.
TATACGGTAGTTAATTTGCAGCCAACTCGGTATATTGTTTCTTTTGTTTATGAAATACTATATTTTTGCAACCCCTGAATAGCCATACCTCAATCGACAAATGCCGTGTCAAATTCACCACAGATGCCATCCACAAAAGCATCTGGCAATCTGAAGATAAACTGGGAAAGAAAGAAAACAAATATTTAAAAATTAAAATGCATAGCTAAGGTGACATTGTTTTAACAGATTCGTGTCATTGTTAAAGCTGAAACTTCACACTCATATTAATTCGGGTCGAGTAGATGCAATATTGATGCAAACCTGGTGAATATTTTAATAAAACTATCATGTTTAATATTTTTAGGCCTTCGTATGTGAGAAATTTGAAATACTATGGGCTGGAAAGATTGCTGATATTTCTAAGAGGACCTCATACCTTATGTTCAAACAACTCATCTGATGTTAATGGATGAGCATCATGGACGTCTGAAGGAGTAAACGTCTTAACATGGGGTAACCTGGTAAATACAAGAAACCTAGAAAAACTAACCTGTAATGTCCGACATCGTACGGCTTAAATTTTCCCACCGAAACAATAAACCTAAAAATATTGGTGGATTGACATGTACAGAAGGCGGACTTCCGGTAACCGTGAAAGCTACAACGCTATGTTCACAATTGAGGAACTTCATGCTTCTCTCACGAAAGCTAACAACTCTGTTGCAGGCCCTGATAATATTCATTATCGACTTTTGAAACATCTACCCGAATCTTCTCTAGAAATTCTATTACGCATATTCAACAGACTTTGGCTGACAGAACACTTTCCGCCGTCATGGCATAATGCCATAGTTATACCAATACCAAAGCATGGCCGTAACCATACAGACCCTGGTAATTATCGCCCGATTTCACTGACTAGCTGTGTTTGTAAAACAATGGAACGCATGATAAATGATCGCCTTGTTTGGTACCTGGAAACTGAAAGAAACTTACTGATATTCAAGCTGGTTTCCGTAAAAATAGAAGTACCATTGATCATTTAGTCAGATTAGATCAGTTTGTCAAGTATGCTTTCGCCAAGAATGAACATGTGGTTTCTATCTTTTTTGATTTAGAAAATGCCTATGATACTACTTAGAAATACGGGATTCTGAAAGATCTTCATAATATGGGGTTAAAGGGCCGTTTACCCGTTTTTATATCCAACTTTTTCAGTGATATACAATTCCGATTTCGGTTGGGTACAACCATGTTTGATCATTTCGATAAGGATCAGAGTGTCCCACAAAGCAGTATTTTGTCTACTATGTTTAATATCAAGATCAACGGCTTTGAATATGTCAGTTGATGGTTCACTCTTTGTTGACGATTTCAACATATCGTGTAGTGGAAAAAGTATACACAATATTGAGAGAATATTACAACTTTGTCTGAATAGAATTCAGAAATGGTGTCTAGAAAATGGCTTCAAATTATCCAGAGCTAGGATAAATTGTATACACTTTTGCAGAAAATACTTCCAGCACAAAGATCCAGTGCTTACATTAGATGGAACTAAGATCAAAGTAGTAAAAGAGGTCAAATTCTTAGGAATATTGATCGACCATCGACTAACGTTCGCATATAAATTGCTTGAAAGCGAAGTGCACAAAAGCGCTTGATTTGTTGAAGGTAGTTGACAGTTACAAGTGAAGAGGGGATTAACAAACGCTTCTCCATTTATATCGATCACTTGATCGTTCTAAACTTGATTATGGTTCTATTGTTTACAACGGTGCAAGCCAGTCAAACTTGGCAAAGCTAGATTCTATTCTCCATAAAGGACTAAGACTGTGCCTCGGAGAGTTCAGAACATCCCCTAAGGAAAGCTTATATGTCGAAGCAATTGCGTTCAAATCACTCAAATCCTGCGTATAACTGTGTGTTCAAACCTCAGTACGTTGATTTCTATTTAAAGAAACCCTCCATTATTCCACCTCTTGGAATTCGTATGAAACCAGACATTGTAGCAGCTGGTATTAAACTTAGTCAACTTTTACCCAACAAGCTCTTGCCCAACAAACTCCACAATGGCAGTTAATCAAACCAGAAGTAGATATTATAGTGACGAAATATAAAATGGCAAGACACGAGCCAGCTCGTGTATACTCAAGAATTTGGTCTACTAAGAGAGAAATACAGATCGCATCAGGCTATTTATACAGATGGTTCTAAAGATGGTGAGAGAGCAGCTATTATTAGTTCCAAAACTAAAACCTATCGACTACCAGGTAAAACTTCGATATTCACTGCAGAAGCAAAAGTTCTATTGTCGGCTTTAGAAGGTATTGGGTCCACTAAAAAGAAAGAAATATGTCATATTCGCAGGTTCCTTGTCATGCCTTCAAGCGATTGAGCGTGAAAATTCAACTCATCCCACCATCTTGAATATTCTACAATTATATGACTGTAAATTTAATCAACATATTTATATTGTGTTTTGTTGGGTACCTAGTCACGATGACATTAAAGGTAATACTGAGTCTGATAGAATGGTTAAGGCAGCCCCAGATGAAGAGGTAATACTGAGGCTGATAGAAAGGCTAAGGCAGCCTCAGATGATGAGGTTGATTCTTTTGGAATTCCATACAGCGATTTCAGACCCTCTATCTGTACTTATGTGAGAAAGCTATTTCAATCTTTATGGGATGCTGTGAATAATAAAAAACTTGATGAGTTAAAAAAACTCTAGGCTTGATCGAAACGTTTCTGGCTGTTCAGATGAGTATAGCAATGACCAGGCGATGTAGAATCGGCCATACACGATTAACACACGAGCATTTACTAAAAAAAAGAGCCAGTCCCAAGATGTCTTCCATGCCACGACGATCTCACAGTGAAACATTCTTATCGACTGTAAAGATTTTAGGATTGTAATAGATTCTTTTTATCGAGGGACTACTTTGGAAGATCTTATTGGTCGGGCGAGGGAGGACAGTGTCTTAGGTTATTTGAGAGAAATCTGTTTGTTGCTTAAGTTTTAATGTGTTCAAGAAAACTGATCGTAGATATATTAATGTCGGAAACCAAAAAACATTCTTTAGCTCTACTGCATACAAGAGATATCATTCATGGGATGTTTCTTTGTTTATAGAGTTAAATTAAAAATATTTATGTGAAATTTGGCAACACAATATATCAACAGCATATAGGTATTCCAATGGGTACTAATTGTGCACCTCTGTTGGCTGACCTATATCTGTTCTCTTATGAATATGACTATATGCAGGCACTTTCAAAACCGATCCATTCAAAGCCCGTTCCTTCTCATTCTTCAAACGCTATATGGACGATCTTCTCGCTGTGGATAATCGCTATATAAATGACGCAGTGAAAGATATATATCCACCTTCACTGGAGTTGAAGGAAACTACAGATAGCCCTACAGGCACATAATATTTGAAGCGGGCATTCTTTCTCGTCGACTTTATGACAAAAGAGATGATTACAATTTCGATATCGTAAACTATCCCTTTCTGGACAGTAATATTCCATTGGGACCTGCATATGGCGTATACATATCTCGCCTAGTAGCATTTGCTAGATCCTGTGTTAAATGTGACGATTTTACTCAACGTCACAAAACATTGTTGCAGAAACTTATAAAACAGAGCTATATCACCAAGCGCCTCCACTCAAATTTGGCGATACATATCGCATGCTGATAGCAAAATACGAGCGTAGCGTGCAAGATCTATGGCGTTACGTTTCGTAACTTGTGTCTAATTCCGCTTAACCCTGGACTAGGGGCCGTATGAACCCATGTACTTTAAGATCCTCATGATACTCATATGAACCGCCACAATCAAAGCGTGACTGAGATACATCATTCTTTAGATGACGACTTTACAACGAATATTATGGATTAAGAATACTGATCAGCGATACGGATTTGATATTTTTGGAACATCATGATGTCTTGCCGGCATCATTGAAAACTGTTGACCGCTTCTCCCTTGCAGGAAACAAGCCTATGTTTATGTATACTATGATTGTCTTTTTGAATTTGGTGCTAATACTGTTATATGGAATATGGAATAGGTCTTTGGATTATGGACGCGGATATTCTCTAATGGACGACGGCTGAATTATGAATGGTGGACTAGACGTTTGTAATGTATACGCCATATGCAGGTCCCACTGCAATATTACTGTCCAGAAAGGGATAGTTTACGATGTCGAAATTGTAATCATCTCCTTTGTCATACAGTCGACGAGAGAGAAGGCCCGCTTCATTTTTATAGAGATATAGGTCTAAATGCGATGTGCCTGTTAGGTTATCTGTAGTTTTCTTCCAAACCAGTGAAGGTGGATATATATCCTTTACTGCGTCATGTATATAGCGATTATCCACAGCGAGAAGATCGTCTATATAGCGTTTGGTGAATGAGAAGGAACGGGCTTTGAATGGATCGGTTTTTAAAGCGCAGATATAGGTCAGCCGATAGGGATGCACAATTAGTACCCATTGGAATACCTGTATGCTGTTGATATACTGTGTTGCCAAATTTCATATAGATATTTTTAATGAGAAATTCAAGCAACTCTATACACAAAGAAACATCCCATGAATGATATCTCTTGTATGTAGTACAGCTAAAAAATGCTTTATGGCTTCCGACATTAATATATCTACGATCAGTTTTCTTGAACACAGATACTATTAATGAACTTAGATGGTCAATGAGGTCCTGATGAGGGATTGTGGTATAGAGAGTCGAGAAATCCAATGTGGATACATGTCTATACGGTATGTGACCATTAGCATCAAGTTCTTCCGTAAGACATTTTAAGTTTTTCAATATCCACATACATTCAACGCCAGAGTTTTTAGAAATAGTGGCGCAATTACAAGCGTCTAGTCCGTCATTCATAATCCAGCCGTCGTCCATTAGAGAATATCCGCGTCCATAATCCAAAGACCTATTCCATTTTCCATATAACAGTATTAGCACCAAATTCAAAAAGACAATCATAGTATACAAACCATAGGCTTGTTTCCTGCAAGAGAGAAGCGGTCAACAGTTTTCAATGATGCCGGCAAGACATCATGATGTTCCAAAAATATCAAATCCGTATCGCTGATCAGTATTCTTAATCCGTAATATCCGTTGTAAAGTCGTCATCTAAAGAATGCTTTTACCTCCTGAAGGGCCCTCGTCAACAGGGTTGAAAGAAGCTTGGCGGTGCAGCTTCTAGAACCAGCTATGAATCTAGCTTTGTATGGTGATTTATGCATTTTGGGAGTCCAGTATATTTTTGATATATCGTTATGTTTGGTGGGAAGACAAATACCTCTTTCCTTGAGAAACGTTTTATGATTGTTAACTAAATCTTCCAGAGTAATGGCAATTTGAGAGTAAGTAGACGTATTTGATGATATGTTTACACTTAATTCTTCAACCAGCACCTGGTAATAATAATATGTACATATGAATGTTATATTATTTGGAGCTTTGTCTGCTGGGACTATGACGAATTTACTCTGGAGATTTGCTAGAACTTCTTGCGAATTGGGGCTTCTCAATACTTGTTTTTCTTGGGGAAGGGTACTTCTGTCAATATGGCGGATTGTCTCCTCGACCTTGCTCTTGGTGAGTTCCAGCCAATCTTCGAGTACTGTAGGTTCAACTTTTTCTCGTTGAACAGCCACAATCAAAGCGTGACTGAGATACATCATTCTCTAGATGACGACTTTACAACGATTATTATGGATTAAGAAAACTGATCAGCGATACGGATTTGATATTTTTCGAACATCATTATGTCTTGCCGGCATCATTGAAAACTGTTGACCGCTTCTCTCTTGCTGGAAACTAGCCTTTGTTTATGTATGCTATAACTGTCTTTTTGAATCTGGTGCTAATACTGTTATATGGAATATGGAATAGGTATTTGGATTATGGACGCGGATATTCTTTAATGGACGACGGCTGAATTATGAAGGACGGACCAGACGCTTGTAATCAATGTGTGTAAGTTTTTATTGTGTTGGACTACTAAGTTACGTCTCCATCAGACGTCCACGATGCTCATCTATTAACATCAGATGAGTTGTTTGAGTTGATCTGGCATCACAGCTCCTTACCCAGCGTATCTAATTCCGCTTAAGCCGGTTCTATGGGCCGTGTGGATACTTCATAGTCTCCAGATGAACACCTGTAATAAAAGCGCGGCTGAGATACTAAGGCTACATCCAAGAATCCACCGAATTCTCGGGTCTGAATGTTAGGTGTCGACGAATGCTTTCCTGTAGAGTCACATGGTTGCTTTTTAGTCACCAGACGTCATCAATTTTCCACCTCTTGCATATCGCTCCAATTAACTTGAATGCTTAAAATTTTGTTTGATCGTCAGTGAGATTAAGCACACTGTATACCAATTCCAGCCTTAACTGAATGTTACTGACCAAACACGGACAGGTTCCGCAAATGCTGATATTACCTTTTACAGTGGGGATACAGTAACGAAAGCCAAACTCGACCTGAAAAGGTGAACAGAAAAATGACAGTCCAAGATGGAGGACGAATTGGCGGCCAAGTTCATTGCTGAAATAAACAGACAAAATCGATGAAATACATACTCTTACAGCAAAGATAAAGCTTCCAACTTGCAATTCTATAGCAAACATCGCATAAGACATTAAAAAAATTGAAATGAACCAGGTGAAGTGACCCAAAACTCACCCCGAATAGCTATGGCGGGAACTCTTCAGTATTCTTTCAATGCAAGGTAGATAACTCATTCATCATGTGTTGTAACATATTTACACAACGGTCAAGATGGTCCCCAAGGGAGAAACCACCAGTCTGTCTTCACTATGTACAAAACCTGTGGAATCGATGTCCGTTTATGAATAACAAGTGAGTGAGTAGTAGGGTTTAACGTCGTTTTCAATCTTGTTTCAGTCGTATCACGATGGTGCCTACATGTGCCAGAACACGAGAGTGCTCACAGTTCCTGTTACCCTGGACACTGATCAGCCCAGCCAGTACAGTACCCGATTACCCATCCAAGTATTGACCAAGCTTAACTTTGCTTAACTTCGGTGATCTGACGAGAACCGGTATGTTCAACGCTTTAAGCCGTGCCTCTTTATGAATAACAAATACGGTTGTTTTATGACAGGTTAATAACTGTTTAGAATGATACGAATGAATTTTGAATGATGTGAATGAGTATTGCGTTTTCAAAACCATAATTGTTTCTGTTTTTCTTTATTTAACTTTGATACTGTAGTTTGGGAAGTTTTTGCGTATGAATTGGAAAACCGGGGGGGGGGGTAATTTGGCTTAACTCACATTTGTTTCATTCATATGGTAACAGTCAGTTTGGTTGATGGAGGAAGCCGGAGTACCCGAAGAGAACCACCGCCCATAGGCAAGTAACTGACAAACTTTCACACATGGACCAGCTGGGCTCCAACCCGTGTCGGTTCAGCGGTGTGCGGCTACCGGTCACCAGGGAAACGCCTCAGACCACTCGGCCACCGAGGGCCGTGGAGTATTTCCTTGCGAACTCTATATGCAATAGTAAAGCTCAATTAGTGACTTAGAGTAATAGCACTGTGTGCACATCCAGGTACATTATGAGCAAGGCCTGTATCCAGCACTGCAATGAAAACCTCGTGTGATATTCAGCAGTTTTTCTGATATATGATAATGTCTGTACAGATTTCTTCACAAGAAATTTGGGAATAATCCGAATAAGAGAAATCATAAAAATGGCAATGCTTTAAACTACTTCCCAATGTTATTAAGTAATTGAAGCGATATGCAAGAGGTGGGGAAAATTGACGTCTGGCGACTGAAAAACAACCATATGACTCTACAGGAAAGTATTCTTCGACACCTAGCATTCAGACCCTAAAATACGGTGGATTCTCGGACGTAGTCTTAGTATATCCGCCGCGCTGTTATTGCAGCTGTTCATGTGGAGACTATGGGGTATCCACACGGCCCCTAACACCGGCTTAAGCGGAATTAGATACGCTAGCTCGAGAGCTGTGAAGACAGATCAGCTCCAACAGCTCATCTGATGTTAATGGATGAGCATTATTGACGTCTGATGGAGTAAACGTCTTAACATGGGGGTAACCTGGTAAATGCAAGAAACCTAGAAAAACTAACCTGTAATGTCCGACGTCGTACGGCTTAAATTTCCCACCGAAACAATAAACCTACGTATATATTTGTGACACAAGCCTTTGACTCAAGCTCACCAGAATGACTATTGGGATAGTCCATTGTCATACCAACTGTCCAACTTCGTCAGATCATTTTGTGGTGAAAGAATTATCCGTGAAATGTATCCCATGTCACTCGGTGCGTTATAGGTAATAAAAATATAGGTAGCAGTACTTCAAATGCAACTTTGTCAAAAAATATTTGAAAACTCAGTGCACCCATACCCTGATTGGCATATGTATATAGAAGGGGAGAATTATGACTCCATCAACACACAACAATAACATGAATACATAATACCAACAGTGGTAATTATGATTTGGTTGTGTAACTGTTATACTTTATTACTAATTTTGGTGCAGATTATGCGACATGTGATATACATGCATGAAACGTTTTGCTTAGTTGTGATGGTACAAATGTCCATGAATCCATGGTAGGCCTAATCCTATCCACCTAATTCACCAACCGAAGTTCTTTATTATGCCAGTCCTTTTCCAGTACCATCATTAAGATTTAATCTTCATCATTGTATTTCATGTCGTACAGTTGGTAGTCCACCAGATTGTCTTCATCATCTGAGAAAGATGGTTTTGAAGATTGGTCGCTGTACTTCAGGAATGTTCCGTTATAGCATGTTCTACGCTCACCTTTTTTGCAATACTTAGAATTTTGTTTGATCGTCGCTTTGTTTGCTGAACGCGACGTTAAACCTTAATTCTCTCGCTCTCTCTCCAAAAATTACGGGTACGTTTTTCACAGATACCCGGCATTGTATCTTGGCGCTTCGGATTGCGGCACAAATCATTAGATGCAACTTTGGAGTAGTAGCAGAGGAATGCCTTCCTTGCCTACTGAATGATGGATTTCCGTTGAGTGTACTGGTATTGTTTGTTCTGTTTGCATTCGTTGCAATGATTGTATGTGTTCTTGAATAATGAATTTGAGATTTTCAAAAAAAAACATCGTTGGAGAATTTATTCACATGCAGAATTATTTGGATCTGTATACCGAGGGTTTCATTATGTTCCTGTAAGAGTTAGGATTTGATTGCTTCAGCGTTCTGTGTTGTAGTGCTAGTTTGAAGAAGAATATCAATATCTTCATAAGATTTACACTCCTCTCTTTTCAGAGACATTGTTCACGGTTTTCTGATTTGTTGCAGCAGATTTTACGTCCTTCTCCTCATCCTTGCTTCTCATCAGTTGCATCCGCTCATTCTTTAGTGCCGGACTCCTCTTTTTCAAGGCCTGAGTAAACTCCACTGATTTACGACGGGCAAGTGGAACAATTTCGTGCGTTCTTCTGGGTCTTGTTCAGACAGAATGGTGGTCTCCATTCACTCTACGGATGCATTTAGTTTGAAGTTACGCAAATATTTCAAACCGGCAAACTGACTCGCCAATTGAGTAATTCGTTGTTGAGCATTCCTGCCTGAGAACAGGACTGACAGTGTCGCGATCTCCACTTGGCAACTGGTGACTTATCTGATTCAGAGAAATATATAGTAAGTAATGTATTCGGTGTGTTTCTTCACCTTCTTGACCAAGTAGTCAATATGAAGGTCTACCGGAATACGACTGTCGACTTGATTGAGCTGCAATAACTTCACTCGGAGCCGAGCTGAGACCCGGATGTAATCATCAGACTAAGTCATTTGCGCATGCAATTTAGTCTGTTTTTGAGTATTTCTGGTGTTTAACGCTGGTGGTATTCCAGATTTCGTCAGATTTTCGCTGTTCGTAGCAGTTTTTTCGTTCCTTGGCCAGCCCGGCTGAGTTGATTCAGATAACAATTATCCTTGTGTATATCGGTGGCGCTGCATTAGGTGGAGTGTTGTTATACGGGGAATTGAAGACATCGAAAACACTGTGTTAATATATAACACTGGCTATTTGTAAAACTGTTTACAACTGTTTGTTTGTTCGAATTAATCTTTCTGGAGCTCCCTAGGTGGGAGTTTTGTTGTGAGGCTTCCTAGGTGGGAGTCTATAATAATTTGTTTTCCATTTATTTAATGCTATGGCAAGCAAACTGTTTGAGAGGCCACTGAGCCTAAATCTCTTGGGACTGAATGCTGCTAAGCCGATTGATATTTGGCGTGCTTTAAATGAGTCTGTCGGATCAGGGCCGAAAGACCATCATGTATTAGTGCAGGTGATAAAGGATCTCTGGATTGTGACACTACGAAAGTAACAGGACAAAGATGCTTTTCTATCAAACGGTATCTTGGATTTTCAAGATCAGTGTGGTCGCTTCGAGACGACTGCATCCACGAAAGTACTTGTCAAAATATAATACCCGGTGGAGATACCAAACTGACATACATATTTTTGAGAAATATGGAGTTTATGACATTTCTGACAAGTACTATACTTTTGACAGAGATTTGAAAACTGAGACTAGGAAGGTGTGGATGTCTGGCATCGAAACCACTCTTTCCTTTACAGTTATGTTTGGAGATTTCAGACTTCTTCTTTAGTATTAATGTCAGGCTAAGACCTGTTACACCTGTGCAAATGAACATCACATTATGAAATTTGAGGTCTTTAATACGACAGGGCTTGTGCGCGTGATCTTTAAGATGTTGTAACGCGTAGTCATCTCAGACACAGGGATGGTCTTCATAAAACCTATACAATAATAGATTTCAAGGTCCGGCTTCTGAGATTTCTCGAAGTCTTGACAACCTCTATAAATGAGATAGGACACAACGAAAACGAAGTTCAATGTCTGTTTAATATTAAACCGATTTATTGTAAATTCATTCCTCCTAACTTAGGAATGACCGGCATCATTCGGCAGGCAGACTAGCACAACTTCATCAACATCAGACCATTCTGTAAACAGTCATTTTCGGAACTGGAGATAGCAATAACTATTATCGGAGACATGAGCCTCTGTGAGACCTGATGGTTTAGCCATCAGAGAGACTTGGTGTTACTAGCCTGACTATATGTGCCGTTCATTCCGTTATATACAAAGCTAGACGTTACAATGTCAATTTAACCCGACATAAATGTCCTTACAAATTCGGTACAATTATGACTAGCAAATCACAAAACTGTCGCATTATATAAATTTATTCGTCAAAACCAAGGTTAAATCATTACACTTACATAAGCGGTTTCTATGTTATCCTGTAAATTTGAACTTACATAACTGATTCTCACAAATAGTTGTGTTTGCAATAACCGACCTAAAGGGTCATGGAATAGTATTTCGGAAATAGTTTTGTCAAAACACATAACAATATCAAGGTTGCATGCACGCAGATTTATATAAAATTGGTAAATGAAAAAGTTGAAATTTATGCATTTATATGGTGGTCAAGAATCGATATCTTACATATCTTTTATGCATTTATATGGTGGCCCAGAATCGATATTTCACAACATGTATCAGGATTGTCCATTTAAGGGTAAATGAAACCAGAGGTCCAAACAGAAATGTGAGCTGAGGACAGAACAAGATATTTATGGTAATATAGACAAAGCTATGCGGGGTACATACTTCATGTAAGATATCACGGGAAACGAGCCTAGTTCACCATTTAGATAAATAACACTTTTCAAATATGGGGTGGGTGGTCGGGGTTATATTACAGAAAGGATTTGTATGTAGGCCTATGTCTTTACGAACTTTCAATTTTAAACAGCGGCGTTGCGGTCTTGTAATCTTTGGACGTACATCTTTCCGAACTTTTAATTCTAAACAGCGGCGTTGCGGTTTTCTGTTAGTTTGCATACTGTCAATTACTACACAGCGGCTTTGCGGCGTTGCTAGGGAGGCCTAGATATGACAACAGGTTATAACTCTTGATCGGATATGATGTGTGTGGATATTTAAATTCTCAATGTCAACCAAGCCAGCTCTTCACATTGGGATAGCTGGGAAACTATCAGTTTCTGCACAGCGGCTTTGCGGCGTTGCTGTGTTTCACTATCTCCAACGGGATAAATGGGTCATGCTAATAACTGAACAGCCGATCTGCTCTTTCACAGGGTTGGCCTCATGCTCATATACGGACTACCATCCTCTCAACAGCGCATTTCACAGGCTCATTTATCATCCCTGCCTCCAATGGCGGGAGTTGAATATTACTACGTTGCTATGACTTCTAGGGGAAAACCCACGTACGCACGGTTCAGTTTTAATCCGGCCGAACAACTCCTTCAGTTTTGCACATAAGCAAAGTAGGCCTACTTTTCATATTCTCTGTGCAGATAAGCAAGAAAAATAATCTCCAGATAATTATTTTCAACTCCAGGTCAACAGAGGTATTATGCAGACTTGAAAAGTAATCGAAATGTTCGGCAAACATCTATTTTACTATATATGATGTCATATCCGGCGATGTCCGCGCAACCCGGAATGCAGTCCCAAAATCTGACTGGTGGCGGGTCAATCTCACGTTCGGCTATTTCCGTATTCAGCGTATAATCTAGCCTCATTCTGAACTCCCGAGCGGAAATCTACGAAGGGGACTGATTCTACGCTTGGGGGACGACAACATGAATTTCCTATGAATCTCCAGATGTGACTCGGCTCCGAAGCCCAATCACTCTCGCGGAAGCCTTAATCCCCGACCAGCAAATATTTCCCTGCGAGTCTCTGATTTATGTCAGATATTCTAAAAACTTTCATTCGAAGCACGTTTCAATAGAAAACCATCAGTTTAAATGGTACACACGCCACGTATTGGCAAGATATAATTCCCGTGACGTCACTGACAGTTCCCTGACACCGAAACACACGTGACCACGCTCTAGTCCAATATGGCGTCAATGGCCTTCGAGGGACTTCTCAAGGTGTGAAACCACTATTAGATTCTGTGTATAGAAGATGAAGCCAAGGATTTGAACTTCCGGTGAACTTGATTGGCCATAAAAGAGTCTCAAGATTTGCATGGTTGGTATTTTTTTCTTATAAATTAATTGACTTTGAGAATTATGGAAGGAATTTGGCAACATTTCAGAACGAAAATTTTGTCCCTATCTTTCATGACCCACCCCCAAGCTGTTTCCATGGTGATATTTGGTCACATCCGGATTTCAATGTACTGTAGCTCGAAATCGGGCCGCTCATCAAGGGTCCAGATATCGATATTTTTTTAGGCGAACAACCCGTCTCTCTGACAAGGTAGGTGATTAGTACCAACGAAATATTGGGAACCCCTTTTTCTTGGGATGTGCCAAGCTCATTTATTACATAAAAAGGAAGGACAATTAATAGTGGTTTCTAACCTGTAGGCAGATTTTAATATTTTTTTGTTGTTGTTGAAAACTGCTGTCTGTGCATTCTTGGGCACTTGCAAACTTCTTATTAACTGTTTTCAGTTGTAAACAAAGGACTCCAAAGGCCTGAATGGGGCCGGAAGTGGAAATCTTGTTCATAAATGAGTTTTCGAGCTCGCCGCATTGTTTGAATGGCATGATATTGGGGTTTAGGCTTTTATTCATTCTTAGACTGGTCTTTGAGCTATTTAACACTTATACAATTAGTCGGCCAATATCATGAGCTATGTGGCTGAAATGGTCATCTCCTAGATTCCAGTCTGACCCAAGCTTTCCATCGGTTAACGGAACCCCTCCAATTTGAGGATCTTAACTCGAAGTTTATATGCACCATATTTCATGGCCATAGTTCTTAGTTATACCAGTTCTTGTGTGATAAATAGCCTGGTTTACCAGCATTTTTGCCAGAGTAATCATTTTGCAATTCAATATTTTTCGTCACCACTTAGTGTATGAAGTTTAAATATGGGCTTTTGGGATGAAGAAGGGGGGGGGGTGCATTTTTTTCTGACAACTGCATTGTGGGATATGTGAAGATCCACCTGCATATATTAGCTGACAGACACATGATGAAATAGTATAGGAAACCATAGAATATATCATTCCAGGTTCTTTATCTGAAGATATTGAGGTGTTTATTGAGATTAGATGATACAAGGAAATGCTGCATTTTTGCACAATTCGGGATATGGCTGCATACTGGTATCTTTGCAACTGCTGAACCAAGGGTGCTAATATTTTCACATTTGTGGGTCACTATATCCCCAACTTCACCATAGAAATATTAATAATATTGGGAGATTTTTTGTCTACTTGTAGGTGTGAAACCACTATTAGATTCTGTGTATAGAAGATGAAGCCAAGGATTTGAACTTCCGGTGAACTTGATTGGCCATAAAAGAGTCTCAAGATTTGCATGGTTGGTATTTTTTTCTTATAAATTAATTGACTTTGAGAATTATGGAAGGAATTTGGCAACATTTCAGAACGAAAATTTTGTCCCTATCTTTCAGGATTTCAATGTACTGTAGCTCGAAATCGGGCCGCTCATCAAGGGTCCAGATATCGATATTTTTTTAGGCGAACAACCCGTCTCTCTGACAAGGTAGGTGATTAGTACCAACGAAATATTGGGAACCCCTTTTTCTTGGGATGTGCCAAGCTCATTTATTACATAAAAAGGAAGGACAATTAATAGTGGTTTCTAACCTCAAACCGGAGATCCCCGAGAAGTTGCGAATGATCTAGCCTCTCACGTGGAACGCACAACTCCCCATCTGTGTGGGGAGTGTATGGCCAAGTAGTGAACCGGCTACGAAATAGTGCCTTTGCTAATCGAGCGATCCGATCGCACTTTATTGTGAAATGAAGTTATTTAAACCGAACAACATAATTCATTCAAATTATACAAAACTATTTCTATGTTTAGTTGAATAATAGTAATATATCCCCAGAACTTAGCAACTGGGCTAATTTCCGCCAATACGGAAATAGACGAATGTGAGATTGGTTTCGCCGAAAATTAATTGTGCGCATGATATAAAAAGATAAGATTCTTTATTGTACTCAGCTTCACAGTCGATACAGAGTACAAAAGACATAAAAATTAGAACAAATAAGAAAGTAAACAAACAGGTGTGACGTTTCCGTTTCCGCTCCCAGAAATCCACTCGGCCAGAGGTAAGTTTTCGTAGCTAAAGTGAGTTATGGGGCTAGATTGGTGGCTGGGGTATTATTACACCCCCAGCGAGGTGGTCGAGTGACTACTTGGGGGACCTGCGCAGTGACATCTGAAGAAAGACAAAAAGGACGTCATTTCTACCAGACCGGATTACTCAAATTATAGAAACCCCAGTCAGTTAGTTAATACATTTTATTTCCTGTTTGCAAGCTCCCATATAAGACATGACAATCACACATTAACGGTAAATGATTGCAATTGATTTGACAAATAATTAAACACTTATGAATCACAGGTTGCAGGAATTCGACGTAAAAGCCGCCGTCACCAAAAACATTTTTCACACAACGTTCACGCCACATTTATTTCGTAAACCATGCTGGGTTTTTTTTGTTTCGCTTCCTATAATCTCAAGGAACATGCCAATAACAGACAAGATGTGTTTTAAGCGGGAATTTTATTTCCCACAATTTATAAACCGGGGAAATTCGAGAAATTTAAAATTATCAAGGAAGAAAACTTGCATTTAACTGAAAAGTATACTATTTTTAAACATCTGTAGAAAACATATGCGGCATTTGACAGCAACTACACAATGGTCAAAATAAGAGCTCGAAGTGTATATATTATAATTAAATGTAAAAAAATCATGTTAGGAATATTTTTTGCAGAAAATGTGTAATTAATAAAGCCCTTTTATGGAGACAATTCAAAATGCGCACTCGTGATCCTGTCACGGTTTTTTGTGATTCCGTCACAGACTATAGGTAACCCCTATGATAACCCATTCACTTCGTTCTCACGAGGAAAAAAATGTTATCATGTTTGGGTATTGTACATTAGTAAGAAATGTCATATTCCGATAATCAGATCGAAACAGAGCAACAAAAGAATTAGACAAGCAAGTTAACACGAGTCTAATCGCGTTACGGTGAACTTCCACTGTGATTCCGTCACGGAAATTTACAAAGATTATATAACGAAAAATGTGTGATATTTCGGAACATATTACATTCTATTTCAAACTTGGCAACAGTAATTAACTGTGCAATAAGACGTAGAAAACCTGCTTATAGAGGATCAAATTTCAGTAACGAGCCATGATTGACTTAGTTAATGATTGCATTTGATTTCACAACGAATGAATACATGAATCCATATATAAAAAAACGAGAGGACATTGGATGACATGCACCGCCAATAGCGGTCCTAAGGAGCGTATACAAGCATAAAAATACACTTCAGTTACAGGTTAAAACTCGCTGCAGCTCTGCTCTGAAATGTAGTGTGACCCATTGATACAGTTATGTGATCTTGGTAGGGGTATTTTCTTAATGTATTTAAATCTTCGTATATCATGTTTATGTTTCTTGTGGGATGTTTCTTTAATGTCCTATTGTTTTTAGTGTCTTAATGTCTGACGGTTTAATGTACTCATGTTCTATTTGTTTTAATTTATGTCTTAATGTGTATGCATTTTAGTCCTATGGACAAAACTGAGCAATAAATCTATCATTGCCGTGTAATTTCACCTAAACTTATAGGTTAGACTTCACTATTAAGTGTGTATAGGCAGAAAACAGGGCGTTTGCTGATTGGCTGTTATTCACCCCAGGAAGGGATGGTTGGTATCATAAATATTGAAATTCTTTTTGGATTATTTGACAAATCAAAATATACAAAAAAGCTGGAATAGTGTCTGCCGACAGCAACATTGTAACAGCTTTTTGTCGGGTAGGCCTACCCCCATGGTGTTTTAGGGCATTTTCAGTTTCTGCCGGGTGATTGTCTATGATGGTGGCTGCTTCCAAATCGAGCCGCTCATCATATGTTCAAATTGCCGATAAATTTGACAGAACAAATCAGTCTTTCCAGCAAAGAAATATTGGGAATAGGTTTTTCTGGGGATGTGCCGGCGAAATTTACTACATAATAAGTAAGGAATTTTAATAGTATTTTCACACCAGAGATCCTTTCCGCATTTTTGATCGACTATCTTTGTGGCGCGATCCGTGTTCTGGGGTGACTGTTAAATCCATCACGTGACCACACTGTACCGTAGCGGATAGGAATGTTGTTGTTGCTGTCTAGCTTCTCTTTAGATTTATGAACCCATGTTCAGGTATGTTGTTCTCTAAGAACGATCAGAATTTATTGCTAAGATGTTCAAATATATTTGTATGCTGGCATATACGGTACTACTAAGCTTTCCTTGGAACGTAGTCATGAACCTTGCTAAGTGTTGTTTACACCACAATTCCTCTAGCTAAGAATAAGATTCATAGTGTGTCCCTTCCCTCACCGCTATGCCGACGACAAATACATTTCCCTGGTGGTAATTCGAACATCTCCATGGCGCACTTATTATTACCTTTGCGCCCTATTGGACTTTCATTAACTTGAGAAAAAGGGCCGCCATGAATAAAAATACCATAATCGATGTTGTGATCATCACCCCCTGTATATACACGGGGTCTATTATGACGGAAATGCCCATCTTCTTGACCCTCGATTTCAGGTGATTTTGAGGCTCCATAGGAATAATTTTAACGTCTGTAATCAATTTTTAACCGGCGAATGGCCATTTAGTCTGCCATTTCTGTATTTTTATTCATGGCGGCCCATTTTCTCAAGTCAATGAAGGTCCAATAGCCGGCACAAAGGTAATAATAAGTGCGCAATGGAGATGTTCGAGTTACCACCAGGGAAATGTAATAATTTGTCGTCGGCATAGCGGTGAGGGAAGGGAGACGCTATGAATCTTAGCTACAATTCCTCATGCTTTCTACAGGTTGGGGAAAATACCTTGATCGAGGTATTATACCTTTATCGGGGTATTATACCTCGATCGAGGTATATAGGCCTATACCTCGATTGGGGTATAGGGCTATGTCAACTTCAGTTTTTGTCAATTTATGGAAAATGTGGACATCCACACATACCCTGGACTGTATGGATCTTTCAACAACATCTGTGGCTTCATTGTTTCACGATTTTTACAGCAATTTATTGCTTTGTTTTATGCGACTAATCCGTCAAATTAGTCACTCTAATATTTCAAAAATGAAACCTGGCTTCAAATGACATATTCGGTGAAATTTATTATGTAAATGAAAATGGCATTTTATGGCATACTTCCATCTCATAGTCATATATCCATGTTGCATGAATGTAGATGCACTGACTGATGAATAAATTAGATTAAATTGTCTGAGGCAATGCACAATCTCCTAGCATGCATACACTTGGCAGGGTCATAATACCCAGAGCAGAGGTCTGTTTTTTATGTGCACATGCTTGCAGGTAACAACGAACTAAAGTTTAGTCCTATTACGTTCCAGGTTAAACAGGTTCAGTTCGCCCCTGAAAAACTGACCTTCTTGTACTTTAACCTGGAACTACACACTGATGTTGTTGATTACCACTCCTTCCACTTCACGTGAAATGTACCAAACCACACTCCAATCCAATTGATTTTTGAGAACGCAAACTGTCTTCTGAGACGAGCACTTTTCAACCGTCTGAGCTGGTCACCTGGGTATCGTCGTTTGATTGTGCCCTGAAAAAAACACAGGATCGCGACTGTCACATTTTTTTCAGAAATTAATCGACACTTACTAAGTTAGCGAAACACAATAAAAGTTAGTTATGATATTATCCAGTAATAACACAACTGAGCATTTAATGCCGGATATGCTTACCACGAGCATCCACCTTTGGCGGAAGTGACGTCATTTAGTTCGTTCTAACCAGCAGTTTAGATTATGTATCTATCAGTTAAACTTGATTTATTAACTAGGCATTGCCTCTCAAATCCTGCAATTTGTGCATGACCTTGATATGGAAGTATGCCACCCCATGCTATTTTCATTTACAGAATAAATTTCACCGAATATGTCATTTGAAGCCATGTTACATTTTTGAAATATTGAAGTGGCTAATTTGAATGATTAGTCGCATAAAATGAAGCAATACGTTGCCATGAAAATCATGGAATAATGAAACAATATTGTGGAAAGATTCATGCAGTCCGGCATATATTTTAGGGCATTTTCAGTTTCTGCCGATTCGGGTCGCATGCCAGTGCAGATGCTCTGTCGCTTGGCAACTGTTTCGACTATGGGGAGCGTATCAAAATTATGACCGATACAGAACTAGAATTAGTGTTACCGTACGTACTAAAAATAAAACATCCGTATAATAAAACAACTGCGCGCTCGTTGTACAGCACTTGTCTCGAGCTGAGAAATCGTGATGTTCTACTCTATTGACTCACGAACATTTACTAATAAAAGAGCCAGTCATAAGGTGTATTGCATGCCACGAAGATCTCACGGCGAAACGTATTCTTATCGACTGTATATATTTTAAGATTGTAAGAGATTCTTTTTATCGAGCAACTACTTTAGAAGATCTTTTTAGTCGGGTGAAAGAAGATTGTAGCTTAGGTTATTTGACAGAAATGGGTTTGTTGCCTCAGTTTTAATGTGTGTATGTTTTAATGTGTTGGATTACTAAGTTATTAACTGAAGAAAATTTTCATTTGTGCAAGACTGCCCTAGAGAGGTTTCAATGAATCTCTCTGTATGTCTCAGTCTCAGAAACAAGCCTATTTTTATGTATACTATAATTTATACTTTTAATTTGATGCTGATGCTATATGATTGAGGTCTTTGGATTATGGACGCGAAAATTCTTTAATGGACGACGTCTGAATATTGAATGAGGGTCTAGGCGCTTGTATTTAAAAAAAGATCTGTTTGAATAATAGGAGCTGCTAAAACGCTGTTGGGTCACCACACCAAAAATTTGTATATATATATATACTTTTGACGTTTTGACGTGTTTCTTCCTTCTGACAGTTTTAATGGGCTAGGAAGAAAACGCCCCCGTCGACAGTAATTGTATACCTTGACTTGTAGTGGTACCTGAATATACCCATGCACAGATTGTCTGATGCCAACATTCGTCTCCATCCCGTCAGATTGCAGCCTGCAGTTCCCATTTTGATAGAAATCTGAAAACGAACTTTCTTGGCTCGGTTTGTACCTGTTCTTACGCAATAGTTTACTGAGTTGTTGAATTGAATCCTAAGAATTTTGTTTGATCGTCGCTGTATATCTGAAATATTGCTGAATGCGACGTTAAACCTTAATTCTCTCTCTCTCTCGCTCTGTCTTGACTGGTTCTTATAACCGTGCGAGTTACTAATTATTAGTGTGTGGTTGATTACAATGTTTACTATGCTGGTCAACTACACTAGTCGTGTCATTCATTTCGAAGCGGGTTTATCTGCTAGGTCATTAATCCATGAAAAAAACTCTTGCGAAGATGGACCATGGATTCAATGTAGGACGTGATTGTCCAATAATGAGTTCTTATTTCATAACGGTACGTCCACGAGTGTTGAAAGTATTAACCAGTACGATATTTGATACAAAATTCAATATTCAGTATTCTAAATGCTCCACCGAAAGTTAGTATTATACCGCTACTCGGGCTTTGAAAATTATGGACAATGTAGCTTCGATTCCAGTTTTGGGCCTTCTTCCGAGCTCATTACAGACATACGATATAGAAAGAACTCCATGGCTTTTTGACTGGGGTTGTAACTATAAAAGAAATTGATTTACCGATATTCTCCAAAATTGTACCAGCGGTAAATTGGTATTAGCGACCCGATGTGAATGCCACCATAATTACATTAGGCCTGTCGACTTTCATAGCATATTCGCACCAATAAAATAAGATTTACAATAATTCGCCATTATGGCCACTGCGTATTTTGGGACTGTGTACCAAAAATCGATTTCCCATCAAGATAAATGTTTGCTGTATATAGAGTTAATCTATATTCCCCTCTGGTTCCCTTGTATTCGGAGTGAAGATATAATAAAGATGTCTCTATCAAAATCTAATAATCGTCTTGGGGGACTACAAATATCCTATACGCATAGACACGCTTGTGATTTATGTTGCCCTGTAATGTCTCCCTTATTTTCTTGATGATGTGACGCCATCGTAGTGAACGTGCTAGCAATGTCCGGATTCCGCCAAGCAACTCGCGATTACACGTAACGCATGTCTCGCTATTCCCTTTTCATCGTCGTACATCTGTACAAATGTGTTAATGTATACTCAGATTAGTTGACTTTCGGATTCATCTATAGAAGGTGTGGCGTTTACCTGAGCTTCATCTCTAGTCCCACCTATATATAACAAACATGACTCAACTTTTACGTTTAACGAGACCAGCGTGACAAATCCATGTTAAAAGAATACGAATAAGTGTTGTGATGCTAGTGTAAGAGGAGAGGAGAAAGAGCAATATTTATCTAGATCGGCTATATAAGGAGAGAGAGAGAGCGAGAGAGGGAGTTGGGGTTTAACGTCGCGTTCAGCAATATTTCAGCTATATGGCGACGATCAAACAAAATTCTAAGTATTCCAATAAAGACAAATCAACAACCCAGCAATCCAGAAGTAATCAACACAACACACCAAAAGAAAAACACACATACATTAAAACAAAGATAACCCAAGATACAGTCTTCCTTTACCCGACCAAAAATACCTTCTAATGTAGTGGCTCGATAAAAAGAATATCTAAAAATCTTAAAATCTATACAGTCGATCAGAATATGTTTCACTGAGAGATCTTCGTGGCATAGAATACGCATAGGGGCTGGTTTCTATTTTAGTAAATGTTCGTGAGTGAATCGGGTGTGGCCGATTCTACATAGCCTGATCATGGCTTGATCGAAGCGTTTCGGGCTACTCCGATTTTTGAAACTTCTGAAGTTTGTTGTTATCTTCAGCATCACTTAAAGATTGAGACAGCGTTCTCACATAAGCACAGATAGAGAAACTGAAATCGCTATATGGGATTCCAAAACGATCAACCTCATTATATAGGGATGCCTCAGTCATTCCGTCAGATTCAGTATTTCTTTGATGCCGACGTGGTTAGGCAACCAACAAAACACAACATCAATCTGTTGATGAAATCTCAATCATATAATTGTAGAATGTTCAAAATGATGGGGTGAGTTGAAGTTTCACTCTCAATCGCTTGAAGGCATGACAGTGAATTTGAGGATATGACCTATTTTCTTCCTATAGTAGAACCAATACCTTCTAAAGCTAACAATAGAGCCTTGGCTTCGGCAGTGAAAATCGTTCGCTCGAAAGTCGACAGGTTTCAGTTGCAGAACTAAAGATAGCAGCAGACGCTACTCTCTCGCCAACTTTAGAAACACCTGTACAAATAGCTTGATGTGATCTGTATTTTTCTCTCAATAAACCAAATTCTTGTGTATACACGAGATGGGTCGTGTCTGGCTTTTTTATATTTCGTCATTGTAATATCTACTTGTGGTCTGGTTAATTGCCATGATTAAACCGGTAAAAGCTTGTTAGGTAAAATTTGACTAAGCTTAAAACCAGCTGCGTCAAGGTGTGGTATATGTTGGCATTTGTGGGAAGTTGATGCTTGGTCGACATCGGGCCTTACAGACTAGTCTTTTGTGTTAAATGCCGTCATTTTCATCTGACGACGATACAGCTCACCAATCCCCAGTGTACGAGTTGTCACAGCGACACAGCTCACCAATTACCAATATGCGAGTTGTCAGAGCATTTTCCATCATAGCTCTCTTGATTTGTATCTAATACCGCTTATGCCGGTGCTAGAGGCCGTGTGGTCATGTCATTCAAGTTGCCACATGAACAGGTACAATAAAAGCGTACCTGAGATAAAACACATACCACGAATCGTTAGATTCTTGGTACGTGTTTTAGAATAGGTTAACTAGAAGACTGTGACTGTGAAGCCATGTGACTCTGTCAGTATGTCGGCACCTTTTCCCACTTCCCTTATATGTGTTGTAATTCATACGAATTCCAATAGGTGGATTAATGGAGGGTTCTTTAAATACAAATCTACGTATTGAGGGTTGAAAACAAGTTATATGCAGGATTTGAGCGATTAGATTGCAATTTTGTGATATATTGCAGTGCTAGTTTAATTCTCCGAAGTTCTGAAGGAGATTCGTCTGCTTGACATTTAAGCTTTCTTTATGTGATGTTCTGAGCGCACCGATGCAAAGTCTTATTCCTTGATGGAGAATAGGATCTAGCTTTGCCAAGTTTGACTTGCTTGTGCCGCTGTAAACAAGAGTCATAATCAAGCTTAGAATGAATAAGTGATCGGTATAAATGGAGAAACGTCTGTTGATCTCCTATAACCGACAAATACGTTCAACAAATCAAGAGCTTTTGTGCATTTAGCTTGGCTTTCAAGCAATTAATATATTAAAAACGATGATCGGTGATCAAACAATATTGCTAAGAATTTGACTTCTTTTACTACCTTGGTTTCAGTTCCATCTCATGTAAGTACTGGATCTCTGTGCTGGAAATACAAAAGTGTATACAATTTGTCTTTGCTCTGGGGAACTTGAAACCATTTTCTATACACCATTTCTGAATTCTAGTTAGATAAAGTTGTAATGTTCTCTCAATATTGTGTATACTTTTTCCACCACACGATATGTTGAAATCGTCTACAAACAGTGAACCGTCAATTGATTCATTCAAATCTGCGGCTAATCTGTTTATCGTGATAATAAACAGAGTAGTAGACAAAATACTACCTTGTGGGACACATTGATCTTGATCGAGATTATCAGACATGGTTGTACCCAACCGAACTTGGAATTGTCTATCATTCAGAAATTTGAAAATAAAAATAGGTAAGCGACCTTTTAATCCCATAGTATGAAGGTCTTTTAAAATCTCGCATTTCCAAGTACTATTATAAGCTTCTTCTATATAAGAAAAAAAAAATAGAAACCACATGTTCATTCTTTACGAAAGCATTCTTGGCATGGGAATCTAATCTAATTGGTCAATTGTACTTCTATTTATACGGAAACCAGTTTGAATATCAGTGAGTTTCTTCTCAGTTTCAAGGTACCAAACAAGGCGATGGTTTATCATGCGTTCCATTGTTTTACAAACACAGCTGGTCAGTGAAATTGAACGATAATTACCGGGGTCTGTATGGTTACGGCCAGGTTTTTGGGCTGGTATAAAAATGACATTATGCCATGATGGTGAAAAGTCTTCTGTGAGGCAGTAAATACTTGTCCCCTTCTACCAGTTCAAATCAGAATTCAGTCAGAATTATTGTGGCAAAAAAATGCTATTGCATGAACTACCAATTAGGTGTTAACCATTACCAAACACGTTTTTTCTTCATTTTTGTTGCCGGCTTAATCCAAATTATTTGAAATTGTTCAAGATATGTCCACATAAAGCATTAGAAGACCTCGAAAAACTTTCCATTATTTGTCTGGGAGTACCCTCGCCTAGAAGATTCACAGTCATATAAAATCAGCGTTTGTGTCTATGGACATAACAAGAAAAGCCAGACGAAAGGCATTATTCAGTCTATGCTGAGGGCTACAATGGTCTAGACAGAATAGTATATTGGCCCATCAGTGTACGGTGATAATGGACAGCGAATGGCCACCGTCCAATAACACAACCTTCCAAACAAGCTCTTATTCTCTGGTCAGTTCCAATCTACCTTGATTATCGCCGAAACGCTTAAGAATACATCGGTGCATATTACCGTCCGCTAAAATCAACACCAGTTGGATTTATGATTTCATAAAAGAAACCTAAGCAAGCCTTAATATACGAGAGTAAAAAATAGCCCTTATCCATTGACCCCTTTAGGCAACCTCTGCTAGAGAAGTGAATTGTTTCTAAAAAAATTTGCCTCTGTTGCTACGAATAATCGAAAAACTGGTAGTTGTTTGGGGTATGATATGTGTTCGATTAATCTACGAGTTTCGTTTTGAGGATCATCAGGACTTTTGACATTTTTTTGCCAAATCTAAATTTCTAAAAACGACCCTTATCATTATAATGACCAAATTTTATGACACAATGATACATGTACCATGAGACATGATATGACAAAAAATGTATTTCTTTTCTTTTTTTGGAAATTTTTTTCAATACCTTTGTCGAGCAAAAATGTAACGAAATGACAAAGAATTTCGTGAAGCGACTTTCAGGAAATAAATACTATAACAGGCCAGGAAAACGATAAATAAAATGACTCAACTAAGTTTTGGAGGTCCTACGAGCGAAATTATCCATTTCGCCTGAAGCACGTGGCCGTACATCCATTCTCGACTCTGCATGTCATCACAAATGACCCCTGAAATCTCACCATTTTGCCCCCGACGTGACAACGAAATAAAGATAATTCAATAGAAAATAAACTATAGCAGATATCAATTTCAAATTTTCCACAAATACACAGTAAGATGTGTACTTTTCAGCCCGTCTGTTTAACTAGAGATCGAATTTAGCGCTTTCATCCCAAACAGTTCGGTATGTCTCAGACCATGCTTCTTTTCCAAACAAGGTGACCCATCACATCTTCTCAATAATATTCATACGCCCATATAGGCATGTCGAAAATACCGTCAATATCATGTATAAACATCAAAGAAGCATCATAATTGAATGAAATATGGTGATATTTAGCATCCAACATATTTATTTCGACAGTTTCGAAAGAAGAAAATAATTTCTGTAAACCTCTCTAGAGATCTACTTTTCGAGCCGCCTTACTCTAACATCCTGCCTCCTGCTTCTCGTGAAATCGCGCGAGATATGATATTTCGGTGAAACTGATGAAAAACAGATCATCCGTCTAATTACATCAAATTTAGACAACAAAGATGGTATTATAGTAAATTTCGGTGAGTAGCCCTCCCATCTGAATGGTTCGGCATTCTGATCGCATGTTCTGAAAGCGTTTGTCGATGAAAATGGGTGAACGTAAACGTGTGTACATGAATGGCATTAACCCTCACGGCCATGTACCAACAACACGAAACAACAACGACATGTTGAATAACTCTCTTATTCAGACGGACTTTGATTGACAGGTGTTCAGTTTTGTGTGAAGGGTTAATGCATCGAGGCCGGGAAAAGTCCACCTGAGCAGGAAGAAATGTGAATCGCCATTTTTCTGCACAATTCAGTTTGCTTGACCATGTGTAGCATTCTATTTTCCAACAACTTCAAGAAGGTCATTCGTGTTTGGCCTCAACGAAGAGATGATTCAACTTTATTCGTTAACAGTCACCACATTTCTTCGATTTCCAAATTTTACTTCGAAAAATCCAGTACATTTTTTATCAATTTTGTTCCACAAAGTCATTTTTCGAATTACTTCAAAGAAATAGTCATATTTTCTTGTGTTTAATTGTGTTTCCTATCTTTCTGAGATGAAATAATGCACCCTTGATAATTTAGTGCCTTTTTGAAAATTTCAACCTGACAAACAAAATGTAAAAATCTCTCCCGTCCCCCTCATCCCTAACTCAGGGTCCAATACGGTATTGTTCAGAGGGACTATTTAGGTGCCTGCGCACCGCTTTTTCAAAGCAGATAAAAATGCCAAAAGGATGACGTCATTTGCACGAACGCGCATATTACGGTTCTTACAACAGCGTGAACTTTCAGCATTAGCATATTACTTTTAGAATAAGAAAGGATTTCGAATGTTCATTCCATCGCAATGAAGACATTTGTCCATTACTACAGTTCTTAGTCGAGCGTGGTCCTTGAGCAGAAGCCGTTGTCTTTTGTTGTCAAATGTTTAGTCCCTCCCAAGTGATGCTCATTTCCACCGTATTCGTTCATGGAATTGACCAGACAATGAAACAATTAAATCAGCCGATACGGCATGTAGTGCGACGTCAAATTTATCTCAGCTGCCTTTTCAAAGAATGAGTGTATGACGGTATGATTGTTGTGTGTCGAGCCGCAATCAGAAAGCAAATTTACTCGGATTGTACTGCTGATAGTTCTTGCGTTTTATAGTATTCTGTTGTCTGTTGAAATACATTGATGCTGGAAATACGGAACAATGCTGGACAAAGTCTTTGCTGCCTTGAAATTAACATTCGACGATGTGTCTAAAAGTAAACGCCTATCAGTGAAAGCCCCACGCTCAAATACGAACCGTAATATTGCGAATGTTTTATGTTACATGCAGTGCAGTAGACAAAAAAAATCGGTATTTCGTCTTTCTAAACCAAAATCAGCATTCATATAATATAAGTTCCGTCTTTTATTAACGAATTAGTATAGCGACAGTAGTGATCATAAAAAATGGCAAAAAGGATAATTCTTTACAGTTGCAACCAATATTATTTTTTATCCCGAGAATAGAATTTATCATTATCACTACAAGGCATATACCGGCATGCTGAAACCAATGCACGATGGCCTAACTATACTATGAAATTGAATTGTGTTTACTAAATATCCTGGACTGAGTGCAACTTTCCAATATTACCTCTCCTTCAAATTGATAAAATATATTATATATGCCCTTGGTATATTCAATATGGAATGAGCTACTCTCCTTATTACATGATCAATATACAAGAAATCTCCTCTATTTTGCACATTTTCAAGGCAAGGATGAGCCGAGATGCAGTGCATATAACCAGACATTGGATTTAAATGATTTTAGAAACCAAAGCAGTTAAGGGGAATCAGGACTTACAACATTTCATGTAAACTTGGAAATGTTGAATTTTCAGATTGTGCTGGATTGCACCCCAAATGAGGCGAACAGAGTTCCTACTCACCACAAATGTTGCTGGCACTCCAGAACACCAATTTGACTCCCAGACAGCAATTATAGAACTTCAGAATCTGTCCATGAAAGATAAACAAATTCATATTTTGTAGCTAAACTGACGAAGCAAAATACACTTAGAATTTCATACAAATATTGACTGAAAAATACATAGAAATATGCTTCATCATCATATTGAGGTCAATGGAGACCAATTGAGACTAAACAATGTAGAAATGAAGTGATAATTGAATAGGAAGAAGCAACATGCATTGTGACAATATTGGAGACGGCGGCCATATTGTCTTCCTCCCAAGGTGGGGACCTACTTTCCAGCCAAAATGTATTAACCCCTTGCACTGCAACAGCATGAATGACATTTGGCAAGAGTTATGGAACTTTGCAGATACATACATGTATATGGAAAACATGTTCCAGACATTTCATGATTATATCTCCTGAATACTTGTACAAAATTACAGTGATTTTTACAGCATAAAAACAGCTTTGATACAATTAGAAATGAAAAACACCTTCCATACAATAAGAAATAACCTCATGTACATGTACTTATCTGATAATTAGCATTGATGTAAATCCATGAATTATACACTGTGCTTCGTGTATCTTCTTGGGGTTATCTGTGAATAGAGCACACAGGAAAATAGCATTAAATTGAAGGTTAAAGAATTGAATACATATGTTATGTTCATTGTCAATAGTAAGGGATCACTTGATTGATTGATGAAAACTTGTGAATGAAAATGGA
>JAVTVY010030927.1:0-12301 GCA_036873755.1 Hanleya hanleyi | reverse complement strand
ATTACTGCTGGATAGGCCAGTCCGGTGTGGGATTACTGCTGGATAGGTCAGTCCCATGTGGCATTACTGCTGGATAGGCCAGTGCCATTTGGGATTACTGCTGGATAGGTCAGTCCTGTGTGAGATTACTGCTGGATAGGCCAGTCCCAAATGGGATTACTGCTGGATAGGCCAGTTCGGTCTGGGATTACTGCTGGATAGTTGAGTTCCGCATGGGATTACTGCTGGATAGGTCAGTCCCGTGTGGCATTACTGCTGGATAGGCCAATGCCATTTGGGAATACAGCTGGATAGGTCAGTCCCGTGTGGGATTAGTGCGGGAGAGCTGTGACCTAGGAAAACATGAAACATGTCCACCAAGTTTTATAATCATCCCACGAAAGGTTCAACAAACTTTCCATGTACAGATTTACATGTAAATTTTTGCCCAACAGAAACCTTATCAATGGAAAGGTACAAAGTCTAAACTGCAATAATTAGGACAAAAATTCATATTTAATGTCATATTTCTTAAATAGCACATGCACATCCTCAAATCACATTGAACTTGGGTAGCAAGTGTCAAACTCATCCAATGAAAGCGGACAGCTTCAGAAAACTTTCCATGTACAGGTGTACATGTATATACATGTACATTATTATTGGCAGATTACTTAGACAAAACCCTCAAAATTTGAACAAAAATTAATATTTCATCTCCTAAATAGCACGGGTACATCTTCTAATCATAAGAAACATGTGTACCAAGTTTCATAATCATTCAATGACAGCTGGCAACTGCAGCAAACTGTGGTGTACAGATGTACATGTGCACTTCAGCTAAACGCAAAACTCAATCATTTGCCATAATTTGGAGAAAAATTAATATTTCATCTCAAAAATAGCACAGGTACATTCTCTAATCATAAAAAACCTGTCTACCAAGTTTTGTAATCATCCAATGAGAGCTGACAAATGCAGCAAACTTACCATGTACATGTACATGTATACATATAGAGGCCTACATGTACAATTTACCTAAACAGAAAACTCATTCAGTTGCCATAATTTGGAGAAAAATTAATATTTCTTCTCAAAAATAGCACAGGTACATCCTCTAATCATAAGAAACATGTGTACCAAGTTTCATAATCATCCAATGACAGCTGACAACTGCAGCAAACTTACCATGTACATGTACATGTACATGTAGAGGCCTACATGTACAATTTACTTGAACAGAAAACTCATTCATTTGCCATAATTTGGAGAAAAATTTATATTTCTTCTCAAAAATAGCACAGGTACATCCTCTAATCATAAGAAACATGTGTACCAAGTTTCATAATCATCCAATGACAGCTGACAACTGCAACAAACTTTCTAAGTACAGATATACATGTGCACTTCAGCTAAACGCAAAACTCTATCATAGGGATTTTAACATTGGAGCACCCCAGGAGTAGTACCCCCAGGTGGCATACGCATCCCCCATATTTTTTATTTTTTTTAAAATATTTTTTCTAATTTTTCTAGATTTTTTTTTAATTTGCTAAACCAAAAACCTTATCATTCTAGGCAAGGGACACCGACACCGACGACGACATCCTCTTTCCCCCCTCACAATATTTCCCCTTTACTTCGTAAGGCGAGATAATATAGCAGAATTTCAGGGGTATCAAGTACCTGAACTAAATTTAGCTGAATTTCAAGACTTTCAAGGACCTCAACTAAATTAGCTGAATTTCAGGACTTTCAAGGATCTCAACTAAATTTAGCCGAATTTCAGGACTTTCAAGCATCTCAACTAAATTTGGCTGAATTTCAGGACTTTCAAGGACCTCAACTGGATTTAGCTGAATTTCAGAACTTTTTAGGATCTCAACTAAATTTAGCTGAATTTCAGAACTTTCAAGAACCTCAACTAAATTTAGCTGGATTTCAGGACTTTCTAGTATCTCAACTAAATTTAGCAGACCCTGCATTAATTCAACTTGCCCCGATATTGCCCCAATATTGCCCCAATATACATTGCATGCTTCATTCAAAGAACAATTCCACTTCTCGGCCGATTTTGTGATGCAGGTGACAGGTACAGCATTTTTCTCTGGACCACCAAAAACTCTGAGTCTCTGCCCATCACTGAACTTTCACAAAATAGATGCAAATGTTGCGACCCCAGTGCGACAACTTGTGATGGTTGATTAAATGAGTATATACATCGTCAAAACTTTTTTTTTACCTCAGTGAATAAAATTTCAGAAAACCAGTAATTCCGTTTTTCTTCGTTTTTTTCAAAGTGTCTGATGTTATGGAATCTTTTCTCTTTTTCTCCTTCTTTGGATGAACCAGTTCAGCATGCTGCTTGTTATCAGTGCTGGAAATGAAATCATAGTTGTTGTTTTTTTCATCATTACCATTAGCATTACCAATTTCTGAACCATGCTGTCATACGCCAGGTTCGAATTCCAGCTATCTTGAATCGAATATCTGCCAATCCTTGGTAAAAGTAATCAAATATGGATTTAATGAATTTCTTATGAACTATTAAAGAAGTATAGTGTGCCCAAAAAGCTAAAAGATGTGATTTTCTTAATTTTGAGGACCATGCCCCAGAGCAACAGCAATAAATGAGGTTGATTGTCCAAAGCAAATTTCACTTGCTGAGGAAAGTAAAAAACAGTTAATTTCGAGCCCTGCCATACTGAGAACACAACATTAATTTAATCCGCCTTTTGCAAATTACTGGAAGAACAAAGAAGAGCCTCTCTGAGCAGTGACCTGTGATTTCATGATCAGGTACTGATTAGTATAATTTCACTCTGCCCTATCTTTTAACCCAGGAGACTATTTTGAACTGTTGATAGCCGACAAATTTTCATGTAATATTTGCCAAGTTATACATTATTCTAAGCATAATGACACTTTGTTTGAATACTTGGAAAATATATACATATGTATCGTACAAAATTATGTCAGTTATCACCAGTTCAAAATATTCTCGAGGGTTGAAAGATAGGGCAAACAAATTTTTCATGTAATATTTGCCAAGTTATACATTATTCTAAGCACAATGACACTTTCTTTGAATACTTGGAAAATATATACATGATATGTACCGTAAAAATTATGTCAGTTATCACCAGTTCAAAATATTCTCTTGGGTTAAAAGATAGGACAAAGAAAGAGAAATTACACAAATCTTTAGCTGATCAGCTGAAGTCACAGATCACTGCACAGACAGGGTCAACATTTTTGCTCTCTAAATAATGTGCAAAATGTGGATTGCCAATGCAGCATCACTAGACTAGCATAGCTGGAAGGGAAGATGCTAGAGCTTCAATTTGGTGTCAGGTTACATACATGACTTCACATCTTGCTGCAACTAAACTGTTTACTGTACACAGTTCTCAGCTAAGTATTGAGTCTCGACCCTACATTAATCCAGACAAGCTAAAGCAAAGCGCAAATGATACCTTCTTCACAACATCAAAGTTTCTTTCCGAGATAGAGATAAAACTGATTTACAATGGTATTTGTAAGAAACTATACATAACAATCTCAACTTACTTTCTTCGTGAATGTATTGCCCTAAGTGTTGTGATATACTGACCAATTAACTCATAGGAGTTTGAATTGCTGCAAAAAAAACAAAAACAAGAAATAAGAATTCATTTCATATACATCAAAATTCCCTAATAATTCACCTTTGAGAGTTTTATTGAGATTCATTTTATTGCAGTCAACTAAATTTGAAGACCAAATTTTTTTGGCTGATGATAATTTGAAAACGTTTGATTTCTAACAAACGTTGGCTGTAATAAAATGAATCAACTCTCAAAGGTGAATTATTAGGGAATTTATCATACATTGTTCTGTTCACCAACTAAATCCATTTAAACAACCAATCAATTGTGAATATTTTCTTCAGAAAGTAGGCATTTTGGTATACTGTTCCTGGACCTTCCTTTTTCACAGAAAAAAATGATTTCATGCTCTCCACAGAAGCATCAACTTGATAATGTGTCTAAAGACATCAATAAACATACTTTGGTTTGGATTAACCATATCTACCCGCCAAAATACATCTACCCAAACATTTTTTGGCTCATCTGCCAAAAAATCCTTTGTTACAGGTTACATCCAAAAATCATAGATATAATCTGTAAATTTAAAAGAAGTTTCAAAAATATATATTTTTCCCCCCAACCTATCTACCACACCCAAATTTCTGAGATAGGATCAGTTACGCCTAACAAACAAATTTTCAAGGATAGCCTAACCACTCTATATAATTGATTGTAGACAGGTCGCATTATCCACCGAGGGGCTTTGAGTCTAATATATCATCCATACTTCTGTCAGCTGATATTTCCTATTGATGGGCTATTGGCCTTGTAAGTATTTCAACAATAGGATCATGTTTCCCTTCTGCTCTCCATTATTCCTGTATACGCTTTTATCTAATATGGTGTTACATAATTAGATATGCATGTAATAATTTGGAATATGATATCTACCTGGTGATACTTTCCGCTTAATCACTTGGGGTGAGAGAGATGGTTTATTTTAATGGCATGCTCAGCAAGGATTTCATGACCCCTGTCTTACCCATTAAAATGCCAGCATGAAAACATGAGAGACCGATCCCAGTCATCATTGCACAGTTTCTGAACACTCAAATCAAATGGCCGCCACCTGGGAAAAGATGTTAAAAAGTAAAATAAATTACTTTAATAAATATACTAGTACCATCTGTTTATGAATTATTAAATATAACATAATTTTTTCATGGACTTTTAAAAAAATTTCAGCATACTTAACATGCTGATTTGAGACAGGATACACAGTTTATGATCAAAGCCAATTGATAATAAAAGTAACAGTACAAAAGCTGTGTTATGGGCAGTATATGTGAGACAGGCAGGATTGTTGGGGGTGGTATGTCCTCACCTATTCAACTATATTCACCAATGATGTTTTGTGGGAGGAGGGCATCATTTGATAGGCATACTCCCCTCCCAAGCCTTCCACCCCCTCCCCCATCTCAATCCATTATTAATCATTTATATCCCTCCAATGCTATTCAATGAGCCAAGTGTTATCAATTACCTGGGATGTTGTGACCTATGTACTATCTCAGTCCTGTGTATGGCGTGGTAGGTTATACTGTCAATACTTCTAGAGATCTCCAGGAATGTGTCTGGCTGTACAATATACACAATTCAGAAACAGTAATTAGAACATATACATCCATCAAATCACAGACAAAACACATATTTCATATTAAAATTATTGAAATCCTCTCTCAATCCAGAATCAATGATATTTTCAGACACTAAAAAACTATAATACTAGTTAAGTACACTTGAACACAAAATATGAGAGACCATTGGCTAAAGTGGTAAAAACCAGTCGGTCATCTGGACTTTGATCTTTCTCTTCAATATGATTTCGCAAAATTGGCCCATTATGTGAATAAGATTTATATACCTTCATCTAATATACCAGAGTGTTGGGTTGAAATGAGGACAAGCAGCCTACCTTATTCAGTGAGAGCACACCTCTCTTGTCCAGCTTATGTGCTCCCAGATGGAGACTGAGTTTGCTTCGGGACTCCTGTACAGTTTCACAGGTGATACTGATCAGACCTCGAGACTTGGGGTCACCTGTACCGGAACATTAACAGGAATATTAGGAAAATGTCCAAATTCTTGATTCTGTAAGAATTTCAGACAATATTCCACATTCATATTTCATTCATATTTCTATGAATATTAGCCAGAGTGAAGCGATTTTAATGCACATCAGCTCAGAGATGCTTTAGTTAACTCCTGCAAGTTTGCATATGTAACCTAGAGGTGAAACCTTTCAGCTGTTTGATATAACATTGAATTATCCATGAATAATGTTCCCCCGGTTACAAACCAAAGTTCACACAACTGCCCACCTTGCCAACCGTACTGGAATATGTGGAGATAGAGAGGTTAATTTACCAGGGACTCTGAGACTTTTGGTGAGAGTTTTAATTTTGACATCTGCCAGAACAAATTCTGATAGTAACATCTCCACTGAGCCCACATAGTCATGGTGATGTAAATTTGTGGATCTGTCAAATGAAACAAACATGGCAAACAGATCATTGAACATATTCAAGACAAAAATGACAAAAGTAGACTAAGCAATAATCGAATAAATAGGAGAAGAATTTCTCCTGACGTAAATTTTGGAAGTTGAAAAATTAGAGAATAAATCTCATATGCAGTATTTCAACTGATCAACTGATACAGGGATAGCAAGTAACTCAAACAAGGAAGAAAAATTCAAGATGCATCCGATAATTTGATCATATACACACTATCAAATGTGCTATGATTTTTCTTTCTTCGTACTGGTATGAAAATTATTTTATAATAATATAAAAGTAGTGAATACCTTATAAAGTCAAGTTATCATATTTAGATTATCAATCAAAGTATAAAATGTAATTGTTACCTGCTATCAATGTCATAGACAGAGAACATTAATTGCTGCTGCACCTCTGGATCATACTCTAGTATAAAAGTCTCTGTAAACTACAAATACAGGGAAACAATATCACCATTTCTCGTTATAATGTCAATTGAGCTTTTTTCGTACGTAACAACTAGTATATTAGTTTTCAAATAATAAGAGTGTCGGTTATTTCTGACTTTTATTTTTATGACCAAATTCATTAGGAAAACATGCTTCCAATGATCAACAATAACGTGTGGCATTGTAACTGGTATGAAATATTTGAAATTCTCGTATCAGAAAGCAAAGGAATATATACATGTACATGAGCAAATTTGGACATTCATCGATATCGGAAACTATGAACTTCATGCAGAGTCTCAGAAAAACTATGCTCCAGTCCCAGTCATCCTGTAATTCTCAAGATGCTGAGAATGAAACATGTCACCACAAGGATATGTTACCTTCATTTCATCTTCCACGGTCTATTATAATCACCATAGCTTTGATGTACTGGGTAATATAACACTAGCTTCAGTGACACTGGCTGGAGTTGTATATGTAATAAATAATTTCAACATCAGAAATTCAGATGTACATGTAAAGTGTTTTGCTTTGCCATGCACAACTAAACTGCTTACTTTTTCATTTCCACAGCCAGGGAAGGGAACACACTTGTACAAGTGACACTTTATCACCTCTTCAAGTGATTCTATTCAGGATTTCCACTTCATATCTATTCTATTCCACCATTTTTTTCAATGATATGCAAACTTTAAAAGGCATCTGAAATTTGCATGAATTGAGTAGTTCTATTACTATGATCTTAAAAAGACATACTTGAGTTTTACCAGTTTTTATACTTTGTAAACAGAAATATGAATAAAAATGATCATTCTACAAATTAAGTCTCCTTGATGCCTATCATGCATTACAAAATTTATCCTCACATCGTGTACGGTATAATTTTTGTGGATATAAATGTTTGTTTTATTTACATTGGCAGCATGCATTTTGTAAAGCCAACTTGCACTCAAACTCAAACCATTATTTGCATTAATTCACTTGTCTCAGCGATTTGTTGAAAATCTATTCATTTTATCTTGTGGGAATAGATGGCGGTTTTTTATCATTTGGGCAGAATGCATGCAAATAACCAGCATTCATTCTGGCAAGTTTTTCTTTTCTTTATGACTTGTACAAGTATGTCCCTGGACTGATCAAGCAAGCTAAATTGAATGGTTTAAATATATGAGCTTTACAATCTGCATAAAATATAGGAATTGAAGAGAACAGACCTTGGGGTTGAGAGATTCCCTGACCGGCTCTGTTCTGGCAAACTCTTTCCATTGTCCAAACTGTTTGATGAAGAGTACGCACATCGGGTCGGACGTGGAGAATTCATCCACATCCACCAGATCCGAACAGCTCACCAGGAGCTCCACTTTTCTACCTCTCATTTGGGAGATCTCTCAAAAAACCACCAACAGTGGGGAGTACTATAAACAAGACACTAACACAGCCCTCCAGTATATGGGTCTGGATACTACATAAGTTGGTCTAACAGTTCTCTCCCTGATTTAGTAAACATCCAATCCTCTCCCAAGTCCAACAATTCTGTAATTATCAATATTATGTTATTGTTTTCACCTGTGATGAATAAAAGAAAATTACTTTTTTTAAACAAAGTTTACCATTTATGCATTTATTACTGACTAATCAAATTATAGTTTCCATGTACATAATTATTCTATTACAGTATGGCATACTGGTACATAAACTGCAAAAACAAGTACACAGGATACTAGAAGTACATAAGAATGCAAAGTCATTTGGTTTGTTTAGGATGGATTAGGTAGAATTAAAACCATTACTATTTTATATATCTTGAA
This sequence comes from Hanleya hanleyi, assembly GCA_036873755.1. Classification (NCBI taxonomy): domain Eukaryota; kingdom Metazoa; phylum Mollusca; class Polyplacophora; order Lepidopleurida; family Hanleyidae; genus Hanleya; species Hanleya hanleyi. The sequence goes on along the minus strand of JAVTVY010030927.1, from coordinate 3,935 downwards.
CCTGTACTGGTTATATAACCTAATGTACAAAACTGTTGGATTGGCAATCGGTTTACACTATGGTTAACAGCAGGCCCGAGATCATGGAGAGCAAAGCAAAATGTCTACTGTATGTTATATTCTAACTGCTTTCACCAACTTAACAAGAATGTTATGAGAGGTCTGGGTTATATAATAAAACAAATTAGTGTCTTTTGATGTCGGTCAAATGTGGTTTTGTGGTCCGGGGCGAACAATACATGTATAATTCACCTCGGCCTTTAACCGAATCAGTGAATATTGTTTTCTCAGGTCCACAAGACCATAATCATATAATGAATAACATTCAAAATTATACATAATGTACATGTATTACCAGATAAAGTACAGCTATAACTTTGAAACACTTTCAAATTAAAAATGAAGACAAATTAAGGCTGTATGAGTGAGAGAGAGAGAGAGAGAGAAAATTAGATTTGATGTCACATTCAGCAATATTTCAGTTATGTAGTGATTGAATCTGTATAAATTGAACGATATATTCTTACCTAAAGCTGTCACAATCACAGGTATATATCCCTGTCAATGGCAAGTCATGCTAATACACGTGTTCAGCTCAGGTGTACTATATATTACTACACCTCCTTTTCATGCATGGCGTAAGACAGCCTTGTGGAGAGATTTAACGGAGATTTACAACCCCTATGTAATAGGAAACATTTAAAAACAATGTTTGTGTTTTTTATCAAAGCAAACCTTTTATTACATCAGTGCCATTTTCCTCCTTTGGAGATCCCCTCTGCAATAGAAATTAACTCCCTTGACTGACCGCTAGGTGGCGTGCTTCCGCGCATGCGTCTTCCTCTTTTTCCCTACTGCAGTGACGTTATAGACGTGCCTTTGATGGCCGCAGCGTGAGGGGAGGATGGGTTGGGTAGATCCGATGTAATAAAAGGTTTGCTTTGATAAAAAACACAAACATTGTTTTTAAATGTTTCCTGTTTTCTTCTCAAAGCTTCACTTTTATTACATCAGTGCCAGACTCCCAACGGAGGCGGTTGGGACGCCGGTCATCTCATTTCGCATAGTGTGAAGCACGCCCTAGCCCATAGGGAGTATCCTGATAAATTCCCTTCTTAAGTGTAAGATGTAGGGAACTCACAGGGAACAGGTGAGATGGTGAGCTGGTGGTAAAGAACCGACCGCAGTCCCGTCATCTACTCTATCCCTCGCCACGGGAGGGCGAGGTATGCCCTGTCATCACTGTGAAGTCCCTTCCTCTTGCACGTGGATATAGTTGTATGACTTACCGAGGTAAGGGAAGTCTTGAACTTGACACCGCTGCTCCCCCCCTTTCTTTGAGCTGCTAACGGATTACACGTTGTGCTGCAACTAATGGTCCTAATGCAGCTACCCCCTCAGCCTGAACTGACAGATCACGTAAATAATGATCAGCAAAAGTCGAATTTGAACGCCAGGCACACGAGGCGGTAATTTCATCAACGGAAAGGTTTCGCCACAATGGCCATGACGCAGAGAGGGCTCTAATCTCATGGGACGAAACGGTAGACAGCAGTGGAGGGGTAACAATAGCCAATGTGTAAGTCCAATGAATAAGTCTTTTTAACCAGGAAGCCACTGTATTCTTGGTAATGTCCGATTTAGCTCCTGGTTGTAGAGAGAGGAATAGTAGCCGTCGACTACCTCTATTGGGGTCCGTTCGTAGAATGTAGTGACGAATGGTACGAACAGGACATAAAAGTCTATCTTGGTCTAATGACTCGTCTAAAATATTTGTCAGTGCCGGGATCTCATAACGGCGTTGTATGCAAGGTCCCGGGCATGTAGTCTCATTTTTGGCTATGAACTCTGGTATGGTTCTGAACGATATACGAGTCCACCCATCAGTCCATCTTAGAGAAGCTCTTTCTAAAGCATGGAGTTCAGAAATCCTAGTAGTAAGAGCGAAGGCCATGAGAAAAGCTGCCTTGAACGATACTGCTCTGATGCTTGCGTCGGCTAATGGTTCAAAAGGCGGTCGGAGCAGGGCACTAAGGACTACACCCAAGTCCCACTTCGGTAAAAGTTGACGAGTACGACGGGCTTGTAAGGCAAAGGATTTAATAAGAGCTGCAATGTTGGCGTCTTGCCCAATTTCAATCCCTGCCGTTAAATGAAGAACTTTACTAAGTGCTGATCTGTATCCTTCAATAGTGGATGGCTGGAACCGTCTGTCATGTTGAAGGTGATATAGAAAGTCAGCAACTATTGGAATAGTGGCAGAGTAGGGAACGTAGTTACGGCTGTTGCACCACTCCACGAAATACTTCCACTTTGACTGGTAGAGGTGTGTGGTTGATTCTCTGTTTGCACCAACCATAGCCTCTGCAACCTCGCTTGAAAAGCCTTCCGCTGTGAGTGACTGCTTGATAGCCTGCACGCGTGAAGATTGAGCCACTCGGGGCGCTGGTGATATACTCCTTGACGATGCTGACTGAGTAGTGACCACCACGCTGGCAGCCGCCGAGGTGTGTCTGTTAATAGTTGTACTAGATGAGCGGACCAGGGTCGATGAGGCCACCATGGAACGATCAGAATGATTATGCAAACATGGTCCTGGATCTTCTGAAGCACTGATTGGATGAGCGCCAGTGGCGGGAATGCATAAGCTATCAGATTGTCCCAACTGATTGACAAGGCATCGATTGCATGGGCCTGCGGATCGAGTACTGGGCTGACGTATAATGGAAGCTGGGTGTTGTGTCTTGTTGCAAACAGATCGAGATGCGGCTGTTCCCAGATGATCGAGATCTGTTTGAAGACATCGGGATGTAGACGCCATTCCGTCTGTAACATCCGATCGGGTCTGGACAAACTGTCTGCTATCACATTGAGCCGACCCGGGATGTGACGTGCACGAATGTGACAGTGGTTCTGTTGAGTCTCCAGAAATAGTTCGAGTGTCTTCAGGAACAAAGGGTGAGACTTCGTGCCGCCCTGTTTGTTGATGTAATGCACCACTGTGCTGTTGTCGCATGCCACTAGAACAGATGATAGATGAAGATGATGCCGCCAGTGACGTAGTGCATGAAGGATGGCCAACATTTCCAGGATATTGATGTGGAGACTGGATTCCTGCTGTGACCATCTTCCGGATACCTGTAGATCTTCCATATGAGCCCCCCATCCCGTCAGCGATGCGTCTGTGAAGAGGTGATGGGCTGGGCGAAATGGATGTAGCGATACTCCTGACATTACGTTGTAGCGGGACTGCCACCAATGGAGGTACTGTCGAAGATGATGTGGAACAGGTATTCGCGGATTGAAGCTGAGTGAGCGAAGATAAGGATGAAGATGAAACTGCAGTGGACGAAGATACAGTCTGCCGTGCCGTGTCAAGTCCTGGGCGGAGGTTAGAAGGCCTAGAAGAGCCTGCCACTGCTGTAACAACCGGAACGGAGATGATAAAAAGGCGTTGATTTGTAGCTGTATCTTGGTCCACCGATCCTCTGGAGGCAGGGCAATCGCTCTCTCCGTATCGAACATTGCTCCGATGTATTTCCGTTGTTGCGCTGGAGACAACTCCGACTTGTCTGGATGGGGTATGAATCCCAGTTGTCTGAGTACCTCTAGAGCAAAGCTTGTCTGGGAAGAGAGGACCGCCGGATTGGGTCCCCACAGTAGAATATCGTCTATGTAGGCCTCTATATTGACGCCCCGAAGATGGAGATATGTGACGACTGGGTTTGTGATTCTCGTGAAGCACCATGGGGCGACGGAGATACCGAAGGGGAGGACCTGCCATTCGAATCTTCGTTTGCCTACTGTGAATCGCAGATAACGCCGATGAGATGGGAATATGGGGACATGGAGGTAGGCGTCCTGCAGATCGATGGACGTCATCCATGTGCCCGGAAGTAGACGGGACCGAAGTGACGGGATAGTCGCCATCTTGA
>JAVTVY010030926.1:0-12580 GCA_036873755.1 Hanleya hanleyi | reverse complement strand
CATCCAAGTTGCCACATGAACAGGCACAATAAAAGCGTACCTGAGATACAACACATATCACGAATCGTTAGATTCTTGGTATGTGCTTTAGAATAGGTTAACCAGAAGACTATTCTGTGAAGTCATGTGACGCAGTCAGTATGTCGGCACCTCTTCCCACTTCCCTTATATGTGTTGTAATTTTTTCCTGTATATGGCGAGATTCTGCTGGTGGACGTTTCGTCCCCGAGGCCCGCCCCCTGTACAGACCTTCTGGTCTTTGATATATGTTGGCAATTGTGGGAAGTTGATGCTGGGTCAATATCGGGCCTTACAGGCTAGTCTTTTGTGTTAAATGCCGTCATTTACATCTGATGACGATACAGCTCACCAATCTTCAATGTACGAGTTGTCACAGCGAAACAACTCACCAATTACCAGTATACGAGTTGTCAGAGCATTTCCATCATAGCTCTCTAGATTTGTATCTAATACCGCTTATGCCGGTGCTAGGGGCCCTGTGGTCATATCATCCAAGTTGCCACATGAACAGGTACAATAAAAGCGTACCTGAGATACAACACATATCACTAATCGTTAGATTCTTGGTATGTGCTTTAGAATAGGTTAACCAGAAGACTATTCTGTGAAGTCATGTGACGCAGTCAGTATGTCGGCACCTCTTCCCACTTCCCTTATATGTGTTGTAATTTTTTCCTGTATATGGCGAGATTCTGCTGGTGGACGTTTCGTCCCCGAGGCCCGCCCCCTGTACAGACCTTCTGGTCTTTGATATATGTTGGCATTTGTGGGAAGTTGATGCTGGGTCGACATCGGGCCTTACAGGCTAGTCTTTTGTGTTAAATGCCGTCATTTACATCTGATGACGATACAGCTCACCAATCTTCAATGTACGAGTTGTCACAGCGAAACAACTCACCAATTACCAGTATACGAGTTGTCAGAGCATTTCCATCATAGCTCTCTAGATTTGTATCTAATACCGCTTATGCCGGTGCTAGGGGCCGTGTGGTCATATCATCCAAGTTGCCACATGAACAGGTACAATAAAAGCGTACCTGAGATACAACACATATCACTAATCGTTAGATTCTTGGTATGTGCTTTAGAATAGGTTAACCAGAAGACTATTCTGTGAAGTCATGTGACGCAGTCAGTATGTCGGCACCTCTTCCCACTTCCCTTATATGTGTTGTAATTTTTTCCTGTATATGGCGAGATTCTGCTGGTGGACGTTTCGTCCCCGAGGCCCGCCCCCTGTACAGACCTTTTGGTCTTTGATATATGTTGGCATTTGTGGGAAGTTGATGCTGGGTCGACATCGGGCCTTACAGGCTAGTCTTTTGTGTTAAATGCCGTCATTTACATCTGACGACGATACAGCTCACCAATCTCCAATGTACGAGTTGTCACAGCGAAACAGCTCACCAATTACCAGTATACGAGTTGTCAGAGCATTTCCATCATAGCTCTCTAGATTTGTATCTAATACCGCTTATGCCGGTGCTAGGGGCCGTGTGGTCATATCATCCAAGTTGCCACATGAACAGGTACAATAAAAGCGTACCTGAGATACAACACATATCACTAATCGTTAGATTCTTGGTATGTGCTTTAGAATAGGTTAACCAGAAGACTATTCTGTGAAGTCATGTGACGCAGTCAGTATGTCGGCACCTCTTCCCACTTCCCTTATATGTGTTGTAATTTTTTCCTGTATATGGCGAGATTCTGCTGGTGGACGTTTCGTCTCCGAGGCCCGCCCCCTGTACAGACCTTTTGGTCTTTGATATATGTTGGCATTTGTGGGAAGTTGATGCTGGGTCGACATCGGGCCTTACAGGCTAGTCTTTTGTGTTAAATGCCGTCATTTACATCTGACGACGATACAGCTCACCAATCTTCAATGTACGAGTTGTCACAGCGAAACAACTCACCAATTACCAGTATACGAGTTGTCAGAGCATTTCCATCATAGCTCTCTAGATTTGTATCTAATACCGCTTATGCCGGTGCTAGGGGCCGTGTGGTCATATCATCCAAGTTGCCACATGAACAGGTACAATAAAAGCGTACCTGAGATACAACACATATCACTAATCGTTAGATTCTTGGTATGTGCTTTAGAATAGGTTAACCAGAAGACTATTCTGTGAAGTCATGTGACGCAGTCAGTATGTCGGCACCTCTTCCCACTTCCCTTATATGTGTTGTAATTTTATCTATTACCGATAGGTAAAAAATATGAATTGCAGTTTGCAAAGTCTCAATATACCATCTAACTGATCTAACCGTCAAAACTTTGGTGCCCGAGGGTCACTACAAAAATATCATTTGCTGAGCTTTGTCCCCATAATAATAATGATCTGATACTAGTAAAAACAAGGCCTCAAAGAATACAAAACTTCCCAAGAAAGCTAATCAGGATAATCTTTTCATGCTTCATCAGAATATATTGTCTTAGTTCTGGGGGAGGTTCTATTTCTGGGTTGACCATCAAAGGATTGTTGCCCGGGGCAATGTTCTAGCATCTTGTCAGCTTGACGAGGACGTAGTAATGTTTATGAGGCGCAGATAAAAGCCCGTCAAGACAAAATAATGGTATATGCCAACGAAAAATAGAGAAAATGATAATTAAATTATAACTTTTATTTCTTTATTTCTTTCTAGTTTTGGTCAAGATGCAGTTTTTGATGTTAAAATGAAAATGGGGAAAATGATAACAATTATAACTATAATTGTAACTTAAAATTCTTCTATCTTTCTAATTTTGATCATGATGCAACTTTTGATGTTAAAATGAAAAATGGGAGAAATGATAACAATTATGACTGTTATTATTAAAGATTCTTCTCACTTTCTAGTTTTGGTCATGATACAATTTTTTATGTTAAAATTTTGTTCAAGTTTCTCAAACTTCACTTAAGACTTGACTATTCAACAGTTCATCCCTTATTACTCAATAACCCTTTAACATGTATTAAATAGAATGCTCAGCTTAAAAATTGCAGGTGGCACTTATCACTCGCCCTTTCCTTAATGCCTTCACTGTTGTCAACCATCCTTTGAGGCATTGTAATGAGCCTTGAGTTTCACTCAATTATAGTTGTTAATTCCTAAAAATCATTGTTTTCTCCATTTTCACTGGCATATGCCTTCAATTTATATGATGGAGGGCTTTGTCCAGAATTTAAATAAGCCGAAGGGATAATGTCCTGAAGGTCTAATGTTCGAAGGGCTAATATCTTGGAGGAATTTTGCCCTGAAGGGCTTTTGTCATGGATCCGATTTTTATATGGCGGCTTGTTCTACCGTAGTTTTTGTATGATGTCCAATGGAGTATGATGATTATAGTAGACAATACTTTCAAGATACATGTAGTAACTGGGGTCCAACGATGTTGCAAATACAGTGACTTCCTGTCCCTGTCCATCATTTTCGCAAGAAAAATCACAACCAAGACTGATTTTCATACAGCAACACCACAACATTCAAGAATCTCTCTTGTTTCTTGGGATGTCTACAGGTTGTGTCCGAATGTCTTTTCGTCAGATACGTTGTCAAAGCTTTTCTCACAATTGTTATCGTTTAATTTTCAGTAAAATACCACTTGGGCTACAGGTCCAGAAGTTTAATCTCATGTAAATAGCCCTTGGCCTATATGTTGAAAAAGACTCTATCGCACTGGCGGATTCGGCCCTGACACTCTGATGTTCCAGTTAAACGCGATATTGAAAGGGTGGCGGAAAACGATCCCGGCGTACTGACAAGATTTCTATGACCCCACTGACAAATATACCGACTGCATATTTCTTAAAACATCACAAGAACCAAAATTATCCCTGTGATGATTTGTATCCCAGCCACGCTTTTATTGTAGCTTTTTATGTGGACATCTACAATGCCATGACCACACGGCCCCTAGCATCGGCTTGAGCGGTATTAGATGCAAATGCCAGATAATCAAAAAGGCACAAATGAGGGAGTATTCATTGAATGCAAGTTCGTATTCAGAACAATTACCTGCGGGACCCGACGCCGACCAAGCGCTTCATTGTCCACCATGTCCTCCAGCAGAATATGCATTCCACGAAAAGTCTTCCTTTCAAATGGGCATTGCTTACATCTGACGCTCGAAAATATTTTCTAATGAATTTGTTGTCGTGCTTATTATATCATCACAGTTACTTGATTCTCGAATTTTCGCTCAAGCCAGTGCTAGGGTCGGTTGGTAACCCATCTCCCAAATGGGTGAGCAGCATGAGTTTTGTACCATGTCTGTTGCCACGAAAGGGAAGATTAATTTCCTCTACATGATGACTGTACATGGATAGTCATACATGTACAGTTAATCATATTGTAGTTAGTTATATCATCGCTATATGGCCGAAATAACACTGAACACGACGTTAAACCCCAATTCACCCGGGTTGGTAGCCCAAGGTGTCCACACTAGGACCCACAATAAATAATAATAGTATGAGTAAGAGACAGTCAGAGCATAACATCCCAGAATACCTCGTCAATCTTGGGATGTAGTCGGATATAATGTTCTAATAATTTGAGTTCATATGATTTCAGATTACGCCATTCTGTTTTCCAATCAAAATAATATGTTACTTCCTACATGCTTCCCCGTGTTCCTTGTTTCGAGTTCTAAGTTAGTGATCCTGTTTCCGTTTTTAATCTCTGCTCCATCTATGTATTGATTTCAATGCTAACACTTGATGCAAATCATAATGACGGAATGTGAGCGATGTGTGCTTTGCGAATGAAAAGATACGTTAGAAATCGATATTGTTCGCAGTCCCTTTTCCCCGTGATGTAAACAGAAACTTGATATTCCTACTGGAATATTTTCATCTTCCCCCGAGATGCACTAACGCTTCGATGACGTTGAAATCGTAAGTGTTAGACGGATGCAAAATCATTTTTGACACTTTTTCTATGGATCCACCTAGAATAATTTGCTCTCAGAATGTTATCATAGTGCCACGTGTTACATGGTCTTGCCACCAGTGTGATGAGAAGTGATGAGCAAGCTAATAAAATACTGTCGGACACGGTTGAGTCCACTTCACGTCATAATAATAAAACGAGGGTTTCGGACAAACACGTTTCAAGAGCAATGCAAATTTGCTAACTTCACCCGGAAGAGCGGACAGCCGATATGGCTAATGTATATCTTACCTGAAATTATTCAATTAGTTTCACGTTTTTCCCACTGTTGAGATCGATCAACCGTTAAGTAACCGTTATTGGAGCCCGGAAAGGTTTGCAAACCAATGACATTATTCACTTGAAACTAATTAATTGTAGAAAATAAGTTGTACGTTACCATATTAGCCAGACCTGTCATTTGGTGTTAAATAATGTGTCGATGTTATAGATGAATGCATGCGGGTTCAATATGCGGCTATTGAAGCTTCTTTCTTTTAAATGATAGATCGAAAGATAGCTAATTTATTTCTAATCAAAGCGCTCTGCAAGGCATAAGAATAAAAACTGTACAATTACTATTAACACAGGCAATTTCAATCTCCATTCCATTAGTTATGAGCTTACTTTATACTATCCTCCCCCATCTCATACAAATGTATCTCAGTTATAAATCAGAGTCAATACTCATCCACCTCCTCCCTCACCCACCTTAGACCCTCGTAATCAAATAATCAATTCATGTAGTTCAATTATTTGAACGAAAATTATTCTAATATTCATTGTTATGACATGAAATCTTTCAAAATCTTTGATATCGGGAATATAGTTGATACTATGAGATCAGATTCCATTATTATCAAAGGGAGAGGAACAGAGTAATTCCCATACAATTCAATCCCGTTCTTCTAAAAACTTTCTTTACGAGACCAATAATGTTGACGGCTAGACATTTGGAGATGAAGCACAATTATAAATACGTTGAAGACAAATCCGAAGTGGATGAATTGTATATCCCATGGAGCAACAATGGAAATAAAGAATACACGTAAACAATGACCCAGGAGGGCTGTAACACAAGTGTCAGTTTAGGTGACAGAAAAGAGAGAAATCCATATATTTAATAATTTAAATCTGGGTTAATCTATCAAGCAAAATGTTCTTGGGTGTACTATTTGCATGGAGGAAACCGCGCGGAGTTGGTTGTTTTCATCGACAATCGCGTGCAAGATTTATGAAGCACGGAGATTCCAGTGATTCGGAACATCAGTCGTGTATATCTCCCAACGACAACAGTTGTTTGATGACGGTTGTTAGATATTCCAATACTGTTATTGGGTACGATCCTACTTATTACAAATAGAGGGGGATTTTTTTCTGCTGCAACTAAAACAACTGGACTCAGGTCTGCGATCCGCTGTAGGTCACAAACCACTGAAAAATAGCCTTACTTGATATGTGATAAATCGGATGCGCATATCTTGACGAAACTATATTCCTTAATATTCGCCGCCACAAATGACCCACCACGCGATTTTTTTTAACTACGGCTGCCAGAAATTAGATCATTCCACCCGACACAATCACGGGGAATATGGGAGGTCGACAATAAAACTGGCCCCGAGTTTTCCGTTTTAGAATTTTAAAAACTTGTTTGGATATTATTTAGTTTTGAACATTAATTAATTCTTTACATTACAGCAAATGGTACCCGGATCGCAGCTGATCCATAGTTTCTGCTATGTCTGTAAAAATAATTCTCCGACGCCTAAAGCTCGACTTACCTGTCGGAGAAGCCGGAGTTCGTTCCAGATCAAACATTTTTCAGGTCGTATTATATGTATATGCGTAAAATATTGCCCCACATCAAACTGCCATATTAATTGGCCAAAGATAGCTTCATCTGCAGTGGATTTAATTATACAATTTTAGACAAAAAGAAAGAATACGTGTACATAGAATGTTAATTTATGATTAATCTAGGTTGAATGTCATTGGAAGCTGATCATGCAGGCTGCCATGTGTGAACATTGTCTGCAAATTTGTTTAAAAAGAAGTAGTTCTAACCATCAAATACCCAATATCAAGTCCTACTGTCCAATAATAACAAACTATAGAATAAAGGCATCGGATATCTCCGGGTTTATGTTAAACTCGACTGCGATGTGATCATGGCAATCGACACGGAACCTCCTCGACCACGACCTGCACTCAGAACATGCATTTCTAAGATTTTTCCTAATGATCACCCCTCCTTTACAAGTGGTCATTATCTTGAACTGTGAACAGGACAAGGGGTGAACTAATCATATTTGTGATGGGCGAGTGCTTGCCACCAGCTTTGCTGGCGAGAAGAAGGCGACGATGAACGGATTTTTTTCCTCTTGGTAAGATAGCTGTCAGGCGATTATAAAGAAGATTTAATTCGATCGCCTTGATTTTCCCATATGTTTCCCCAGAGGTAAAATGGCCCGAAGATATTAACTAACACGCGTGCTGAGAAAGGAGACCTGGACTATCTGTTCCTTCAACAATAGTAGCTTGGTACCATTTGATTTGACGGGGGAAAAAAGTTGAACCGAAGTTTCCCCGCAGACGCTTCATGATCAAAACAAATTGATTGTTTATCGTCCGTCTGAAAAAAAGTTGATGCGGGCGGGCGCACTTCATTTTAAATTCATTAACTGGCGCATTTGCACTTTGTGGGTCAGATGGTCGTTTCTCAAATTGCCCAAAAAAACATACATACTTTTACGTGGTGAATCTGCCACGATATCCATAAGAGATCAGTCAGATTCGACATACAGGCTGCAGCTGTTGCCCTGAAAGACTTTCCCAGTCCATTATCATTAGATCCTTTGCGTATATAGACAATGTAATCAGTGCATTGTCTATTCTGGAGGGAACATATGCACTTAATAACTGCACAAGAAGAAGAAAGATGGAGCACAACCCCGTTACTTTGAGGACAGAATACGATGATGGTCTATTCTTGGTCGAAGACATGGATTTAATAAATGCACAATAGCTTATAGGAAGGGAAAGCAGTCAATGGTTTTCAAGAAGGCTAAACCCTATTGGATTTCGTAGTCGTATCATGAAGTTGGAATGCTGAACCTAATGAGAAAAGTAGCAATGAGAGGAGATTAAATAGTCCTTCTAATCTGCATTTTGTAGCTTTACAGCTTCACCTAGCTCTCAAATTGAGGTCCCTTATTACACTATTTCAGTGATGATGTGAAATAAGCTGGAAAACTTTTCTTTGTGAAGGCACGCCAGAGACGTGTAATATTAAGATGAATGCCACTCATTGAAACACGAGACCGTCTTGTAACGGTTTATGTGAAATTGAACTGCTATATTCATTAGGAAAGAATAGAGTTTTACCAGTTATCCTTCTGATTTGTTAGCCAATCATCACGGCGGCTAATACCTGAATACGAAAGAGATGGATAAGGATTGACTCGGAAATTTCTTCATGGATGACGACGGAATATTGAATGTCGCATTTGACGGATTTATCATGACTGTAGTTGTAGGTCCAAATGGGTATATTATAGAGATATGTATAAACCAAGCCAAGGCTAGGAAGATATAATTGAGTTGTTACTATGATTATTTTAAAAACTGTACATATGCTGCATATACACTGTTTCACATTCGTGCATGGGGGAAATAAGGGAAGTATTTGTGATTAAGATTACAGAAGAGGTGAGCTTGCGCGTGATCCCTACTATTTGACCTACTTCTACCAGACTTGCCATTGAAAGAGATTGTATTTATATCATGCCATCAACCACGACAGCACTTGCCAGGAAGTCTAATCAGATGAATAGGTCCATGCTTCGTCTAAATATATTGTCTCGATTCTGGGTTATCGTTTTTCTTGGTTACTCTTCAATTGAGGCCCGAGGTAATATTCTACTGGGTTGCCTCTTATACAATGAATCGAAGGTCTTAATAGGTCGACTTGATCTACCTTACTGTTTGCTTGATCTTCAATGATGTCTCCTAAGATAATTTATTGAAAGATTATATGACCACTGTGAAAAATAGGCTAATCAAATCTTGAATATCCATAAACATCAGAGGGGAAGAGTTTCAATAGTATCCCAGAGGTACATCTATAACCTATACATGCATTGAATATGACTACAACACTAATCAAAGTGACGCTGTTTGCAGACGACACCATGCAGTTTTCTTCTATTTGACGAAGATCACGATAAACTATTGGTTTTTCTCCTATATTTTATTGCTTAATGTAAGTAAAGCCCAAATACAGAGTTAGGGTGCAATATGTATCGTATTTATTTATACTGGTTGAATCTTACACTATAACAGTCATTCATTCAAAGAATTTGAATTTAGCTAAAATATTGTTCACTACCACTGAATTATTTGAACGTGAGTGGAGCGGTTAGTGGTTATTTAGCCTTCAAATATCCTTGCTAATAGCACCTAAATTATTCTCAAATGTAAAGATCTACAAAATATAATTTTCTGAATAGTTCCTATTGCAAATAGTCACGGCCAAGCATTCACTTTCTGGATATCGGAGCTTTACATGACAATAATCAACAGTCACCACCAAATCGTGTCTGAGATACAATATACTCTTGAAAACAATTTGGGGGAAAAAGCATAGGCACATCCCCAAAATGAACAAAATTAGAATCATTACTATTTCAAAGCGTTTTCGCTGTAACAAGATGTCGTGCCGCTTGCTGTGGAATGTGGTGGCATGTCGTGAAGCGTGCTATGGGATGTCGTGTCGCGAGCTGTGGATACTGACCGTTATCATTTTCTGGAATGATATCTACTGGCGGGATGGGGAAGGAGGATTTAACATACTTCCAAAATTGTTGTCAACATCCCGTCAAGGTCAACGTTTGTTCGACGAAAGGGTTTGCATTTTATGCGACTAATTTTATCATGGAAACAGAAAGTTGCAGTTTCATGAAAGTTTTATTCCATTTCAAATTTTTCTCGGCAAAAAGTATACCATTTTTGTGAATGGACAGTCAGTATCTTTACCAAATTTCGGTGGTATTCTTCAGGATTGAAGTGAATCTTTGTTGTTTTCATGCATTTCTGAAATTTCAGTATGCTGCAGGTGGGGTAAATTAAGCTGTCTTTTGCGTCTACGTGTGCACGACATCCATTGAAGCGATATGCAAAAATTGATGACTTCTGGCGACTTAAAATCAGCCATAGGACTCCACAGGAAAGGTTCTCTCGGCAACTCACATTCAGACCCGAGAATACGGTGGATTCTCGGATGAAGCCTTGGTATCTCAGCCAAGCTCTTATCGCAGTTGAGACTTCATGTTGAGGCTATGAAGTATCCACACAGCACCTAGCATCGGCTCAAGCGGAATTAGATACGCTAACTCGGGAGCTGTGGTGACGGATCAGCTCTAACAAATACAGTGTAACTCTTCTGACGTGAATGGATGAGAATCGAAGACGTCTGATGAAGTTATCGCCTTAACATGGGGTAAATCTAGTAAATGCAAGAATACCCAGAAATACTAACCTATAATGCCAGGGATCGTACGGCTTAAATTTCTTACCAAATCAATAAACCCCACATATATATTTGTCGAATGACATGTACAGAGGGGGGACCTCGGGGACTAGCAGTCCCCCAGCAGAATCCTACCATATACAGATAATAAACCGGAGCGATATGCAAGAGGTGGGAAAGAGGTGGGAAAAATTATTTTATTTTAGTGAATTTCCGTTTTTTAGTCAAGGGTGGATCTTTCATCTATTACCGATAGGTACAAAAATATAGACTGCAGTTTCCAAAGTCTCAATATATCATCTAACTGATCTAACCGTCAAAACTTTGTTGCCCGAGGGTCACTACAAAAATATCATTTGCTGAGCTTTGTCCCCATAATAATAATGATTTGATACTAGTAAAAACAAGGCCTCAAAGAATACAAAACTTCACAAGAAAGCTATTCAAGATAATTATTTCATGCTTCATCAGAATATATTGTCTTAGTTCTTGGGGAGGTTCTATTTCTGGGTTGACCATCAAAGGATTGTTGCCCGGGGCAATGTTCTAGCATCTTGTCAGCTAGACGAGGACGTAGTAATGTTTATGAGGCGCAGATAAAAGCCCGTGAAGACAGAATAATGGTATATGCCAACGAAAAATAGGGAAAATGATAATTAAATTATAACTTTTATTTCGTTATTTTTCTCACTTTCTAGTTTTGGTCAAGATGCAGTTTTTGATGTTAAAATGAAAATGGGGAAAATGATAACAATTATAACTATTGTAACTTAAAACTCTTCTATCTTTCTAATTTTGATCATGATGCAACTGTTGATGTTGAAATGAAAAATGGGGAAAATGATAACAATTATGATTGTTATTATTAAAGATTCTTCTCAGTTTCTAGTTTTGGTCATGATGCAATTTTTTATGTTAAAATTTATTCAAGTTTATCAAACTTCACTTAAGACTTGACTATTCAACACTTCATCCCTTATTACTTAATAACCCTTTAACATGTATTAAATAGAATGCTCAGCTTAAAAATTACAGGCGGCACTTATCACTCACCCCTTCCTTAATGCCTTCTCTGTTGTCAACCATCATTTGAAGCATTGTAATAAGCCTTGAGTTTCACTCAATTCTAGTTGTTAATTTGCTTGCTTTGCTCGTTCGTTTGCTTAAAAAAACAAAACAAAATAAAAATCATTGTTTTCTCCATTTTCACTGGCATATACCATGAAAGGCTAATATCTTGGAGGAATTTTGCCCTGAAGGGCTTTTGTCATGGATCCGATTTTTATATGGTGGCTTGTTCTACCATAGTTATTGTATGATGTCCAGTGAAATATGATAGTTATAGTAGACAATATTTTCAAGATACATGTAGTAACTGAGGTCCAATGATGTTGAAAATACAGTGACTTCCTGTCTGTCTCCATCATTTTCGCAAGAAAAACCACAATCAAGACTGGTTTGGATACAGCAACACCACAACATTCAAGAATCTCTCTTGTTTCTTGGGATGTCTATAGGTACATTGTTGTCAGAATGTCGGCATATAGGTCAAATTAGTTTCGTCAGCTACGTTGGCAAAGCTTTTCTCACAATTGTTATCGCTTAATTTTCAGTAAAATACCACTTGGGCTACAGGTCCAGAAGTTTAATCCCATGTAAATTGCCCTTGGCCTATATGTTGAAAAAGACTGTATCGCACAGGCGGATTCGGTTCTGACACTCTGATGTTCCAGTTAATCGCGATATTGAAAGGGTGGCGGAAAACGATCCCGGCGTACTGACAAGAAGTCTATGACCCCACAGACAAATATACCGACTGCATGTTTCTTAAAACAGCACAAGAACCAAAATTATCCCTGTTATGATTTGTATCCCAGCCACACTTTTATTGTAGTTTTTATGTGGACATCTGCAATGCCATGACCACACGGCCCCTAGCATCGGCTTGAGCGGTATTAGATACAAATGTTTTAGAGCGATGATGTGATAGCACTATCAAGTCATCTGTTGAACAATGTGATCACCAGATAATCAAAAAGGCATAAACGAGGGAGTATTCATTGAATACAAGTTCGTATTCAGAACAATACCTGCGGGACCCGACGCCGACCA
>JAVTVY010030925.1:0-12552 GCA_036873755.1 Hanleya hanleyi | reverse complement strand
GTGTGTGGGTGTGAGTGTGTGTGTGTATGTGTGTGTGTGTGTGTGTGTGTGTGTGTGTGTGTGGTGTTGGTGGTGGTGTGTGGTGTTGATGGTGGGAGCTCCTATGTGGCAGAGCTCTATGTGTGCGTGTGTGTGTGTGTGTGTGTGTGTGTGTGGTGTGTGTGTGTGGGTGTGTATGTGTGTGTGTGTGTGTGTGTGTGTGGTGTGTGGTGTTGGTGTTGGTGTGTGGTGGTGGTGGTGTGTTTGTGGTGTTGGTGTGTGGTGTTGGTGGTGGGAACCCCTATGTGGCAGAGCTCTGTGTGCGTGTGTGTGCGTGTGTGTGTGTGTGTGTGTGTGTGTGTGTGTGTGTGTGTGGTCATATAAGGTCGTTTGTACAGTATTAGCCTCAGTCCGTATTCGACCTCTGACCGGGAACCATGTCGAGTTCATGTCCGTTCTGTCAGAAGACATTCTCTCGTCGCGATAGTATGGTCAGACATATGCGTCTAATGCATGGTGATCAAAATGATATCGACGCTACTGACGCCGATGCTGATGATTATGATGATGATGACTATGATGGGAATGATGAAGGTAATTGTGACGACGATAATGATGACGGAGAAGTTGCGAATGATGATGATGATGATGATGATGATGATGATGTTGATGATGGTGATAACAATGATGTCGAGAATGACGTGTGTTTGTGGGATCTCTTCATGGCTAAAGCGATTGATGATCATGAATCCGATATAAACGACATTGCGGAAGTTTACGAAGAAGAGGGAACGGATGAACCAACTGCTCATCAGATGGCATATGACAAGCTTTTACCCAGAATACAGACAAGGTTCCGAAATATCTACGTCTATAATTTAAGGTTGTGGAGAGAACTACGGAAGCACCCGATTCATCAGAAAGTAATGGCGACAAAGAAACGGATGCGTGAGGAAGACGACTTATCAGACGATGAAGCAGAAGAGTCTGCCGTTGAGATGCGCAAATTCTTGATAAACAGACTTTTACCGCGCGAGTACACAAGACAACCGGTCAAATCCTTCGATTAGTTGATTTCGCCACCAGGGTGTGCCGTTGCATTCGTTATCGATATAACATCAGCTCGTTCACAGGGTTATGGAAATGAAATTGACGTTTGGGAACTAAGATTTCTCAGTTTGTATTTCCGTTTTGAAACTGGTATTACTAAATTAATTTGTATGAATAAATATATACTTTAAACTTTAACATCCGTAGTTGTGTTTTTCTTTCTTTCAGCCACCGTCTATCCAATGAAATATGTGTAGTATCTGTAGTAGTATAAGACAAGATTTAACTTGTAGCTTTTAATCTCCTATACCTTTTAATTTTTTTAGAGTTCTTAAATAATTGAGGTAACGAGAGAGTTGACCGTTTTCCCCGTTAACCCGATATACGGCGATACAGGTTTAAGTTTGCGTCAGTCTAGAATATACGAAAGATCTTCTTTTAAGAAACGAACCGTTTGTGCTCAAAGGAATGATTAATAATGCGAACTTACCTTCGTCAAATGTTTTCTCGTCATCCATTTTATACCGAGACAGGAGATCGAACAAATACGTATAAACGCACCTTCGTGCGCCAGTGGCATGTGACGACTGAACTCGAAAACTCTCTCCTTTTATCCTATTAGCCGTCTAAGGGTCACGCGGTGTTTTTATTGTTAGTTAACAAAGGGGCTGCTAACAAAGGGGCTTAAACAGGTTTTACCGGTTTCTTACGACCAGTTAAACCGGTTTGACCGGTTTCTTACAACCACGCCCTAATTTCGTCACAAAACCGGTATAACCGGTTTCTTAGGACCGGTTAAACCGGTTAAACCGGTTTTTCCGGTTTCTTACGACCACGCCCTAATTACGTCACAAAACCGGTATAACCGGTTTCTTAGGACCGGTTAAACCGGTTTAACCGGTTTTACCGGTTTGACAGGAAAAACTGGTTTTACCGGTTTCCTACGACCAGTTAAACCGGTTTTACCGGTTTTAAGAAACCGGTTTCTCACGACCACGCCCTAATTACGTCACAAAACCGGTTTAACCGGTTTCTTAGGACCGGTTAAACCGGTTTAACCGGTTTTACCGGTTTAACCGGAAAAACCGGTTTTACCGGTTTCTTACGACCAGTTAAACCGGTTTTACCGGTTTTAAGAAACCGGTTTGACCGGTTTCTTACGACCACGCCCTAATTACGTCACAAAACCGGTTTAACCGGTTTCTTACGACCAGTTAAACCGGTTTTACCGGTTTTAAGAAACCGGTCAAACCGGTTTCTTGCGACCACGCCCTAATTACGTCATACGATGACGTCACTTTCGTTCTCAATTCTGATTGGTCAAAGGACAGCAGGGCTCCTCTACTACTAATATCCGCTTCCATAATCCAAAGACCTATTCCATATTCCATATAACAGTATTAGCAGAGGTAATACTAGGAAGTTGTACTCATTCCATGACAATTTATTTTCATACTATAGTTAGGCCATGGAACATTGGTTTCAGCACAGGCCCTCAAAACAATAGTTTTGGGGGGGGGGGTGGACGGTGGTATTACGTACGGTGAAGTGTCGAAATATGGCGTCTCTATATATAACCCTATCCTTTATATAAAAAAATACACCAAGGTCTGAAACGCACTTTGGGCGAAGCGAGAAATAAACGGTTTACCTCCAAACAAAATACATCAGCATATAACAGCATATATTTTCCCTATCTCTAAAGCTAGAGGACTGAACCTAACCACACTATATATTTGGTCAAGCTCTACAAGAGAATGTCAAAAATGCTACATGGCCGTCATGATGACGTCACAGTGACGTCATTTAACCCATTTTTTCATACAGAAAAGCAAAGATTTTGAAGAAATCTGCCATTTTGAATTTATCCATGATCCTCTGGTCGAGGTGTCATGCAAATAGGCTTAAAATGGCCCCATTATGATAATCTACAAAGTCTCGGAGTCTCCGCTCTCAATATTTTGTCGTTCTGGAGATAGGAGCGAAAAAAAACAAACTACAACAACAGG
The DNA here is from genome assembly GCA_036873755.1 of Hanleya hanleyi. Classification (NCBI taxonomy): domain Eukaryota; kingdom Metazoa; phylum Mollusca; class Polyplacophora; order Lepidopleurida; family Hanleyidae; genus Hanleya; species Hanleya hanleyi. The sequence goes on along the minus strand of JAVTVY010030925.1, from coordinate 9,514 downwards.
GAGTGGGGGCGAAAAGTTCCTCTCTCTCCCCAAGGTGAGGTAGGGCTAATATAGATAAGTCTGTCAAAGGGGCTTGACGATTATTACTCAATGGAATATAGATATGCTATTGGTTAAAATTTTGCCAAACATCGGACCGACATTAATAATGACAAAGGCTTCTGATATTAATATATCGGTGACCAGTTTTCTAAGAAAATATTAATGAACTTTGGTTACCACTCAGACGTAAAAACGTTGCCTGTAAAACCCCCATATAATAGTCTTAGTAGTACTACTTGAAAGAAGGGCCCTATCCAAAAATCATATATTTCTTACCGTATAGATTTTTTATATAAATCATTTTCGTGTGAGAGAAAGAATCTAAGAAACAACTTGCATTTCAATGGAGTTTTAGGGTTCAGTCAAAACTGTTCACTCAACATGTTCTCTTACAAAAAAAAATGAACATGTTAAACATTCAATTTCTTTGCTTATATTTTGGCGCAGGTATGACTGATTAAAATTAACCACAAGAAAATGGGTCCTTCGCCGTACCGATTTCTGGCAATAGAGATAAAGGCCAAAATTATACATGTTAAAAGATGGGGGAAAACCTCAAATCCACAGTGAAGATAGACTAAAAAAGTAAATTTGAGTTTTCCCGTCAGATAGTTGAACTTTTAGCTGTTGATGACAGGTTTGAGAGAGATTCTTGGTTCATTATTCAATCTCAATTGACAGGCAAGATTTCTAACTTCCAACAAGCGAAAGGTATTGTAGTATGGTTAATCGCCGATGGACGGCGAAAAATATCCGTTTGGGGTGCAATTAGGGCGCACTCTGAGAATAGTATGAATGTTGTACTGCTGGGGCGCAGCCAGGGCGCATTTGGGGGCACAGCTGAGGTGCAATTAGAGCGCAGTTGGGGCGCAGTTAGGGCGCCGTCGAGGAACAGAACACTACGCTTGAATTGAATGTGCCATATGGTGAAAAACACTGAAAAAGAAAAAGAAGCACCAAAAGTTATTATATATGCTGCTAACAGGCTTTATTAAGATCTGGCTATTTCATCTAATTAAGCCGTTATGATTATGTCCAGAGGGCGCAATTAAATTGCGCAGTCATCTACAGAAGCAAATTATTATAACAGGTTAGGGCGATCCCGCTCTCTAAAATGGAGGTAAAAAGAGGTCGTTTTTGCTCAATAACTTTTGATTTCTTCTGAACTAATGCATCAAAATTTCAGGCGCATTGATTTATCTATTGTTCCATGCCATAAAACTAATTTGCCATGTGAAGAACCAGCCAATATTGTTTAAATAGCTCGAAGTATGTTTAGCTTATTATTATGCGAATTAGATAGATGATAATTTACTTTTTTACCAGCATTTAATGCGGATAGATATATCTGTATGCACTACAAGAGGATTTTGCTGAATTCATAATGTGAACTGATTTATTGAGCGAAAACGACCCTTTTTACCTTCATTTTAGAGAGCGGGATTTCCCTAACCTGTATAACTAATATAAATAAGGCGCAGTCAGAAAATACTTATTTCTGTGGCGCAGGTAGGGCGCAATTTCTGTGGCGCAGGTAGGGCACAATTTCTGTGGCGTAGGTAGGGCACAATTTCTGTGGAGCAGGAAGGGCACAATTTCTGTGGCGCAGGTAGGGTACAATTTCTGTGGCGCAGGTAGGGCACAATTTCTGTGGCGCAGATAGGGCATAATTTCTGTGGCGCAGGTAGGGCACAATTTCGGTGGCGCAGGTAGGGCACAATTTTGCAGGGCACATGTATGGCACAGCAGGCTGGATGAGATGGAGGAATAGGGTGCAATTAGGGCACAGCCTCTGTACAAGGTGCATATAGAGCGCTTTGTTTCTATGAAAGCTGGTATGCAGGTCCTTTTAAGTGCAGTAAGGACTGATGGGCTACATTTCGTACGTTTATAGTAAATGAAGAAAGTCAATCCACAAATACATATCATATCAGGAAAGTTAACAAAAATATCACTTTTTGTCATGTATCTTAATGTATGATATTGAATTCTGTATTTGAATTGCTATTTATGTATCAGGTATGTATGTATACATGTATGTAGAGCTATATTTATATATATATCCTAGGTATGTATGTAACTGTCAGACGAAATAGATCATTCGAGTATTGACGCGGAAATTCCTGGACGACGGCTGAATATGGATTGTCGGATCTGACGCTTGCTTTTTGAAATAGCTCGATTGGGATGTTCAGTTATTGTTAATGTTGTTGAAACCACTGAAAATCAGCCAGGTGAGTTTTATGAGAGAATAAAATGCAGTTAATATTTGAACTCTGATAGATACAGATTTCTAGTTTAATGCGATATATCGAGAAGGCCATGACTTGTTGCACTGAAAGCACTATTCTTGATTTACTGAACGGTTTGGCGGCCACACTAGATTTAACGCCAACCCTTCTAAGATAATCTCTTCTGAAAGCGCTAAACCGATTGACGCGAAACTTGGTACATAGGCTCCGTGAGTTAATGTACTGGTTAGCATTAAACGAGAGCTGGGGACATTCCTTTCCCCTCGGATAGGTCACATCATGTAGGGCCGTCCGGATCGAAGACCGTCTAATCCGGGCAAACATACGAGAAAAATCTGTGTCCAGAAAGAGACCAACACAAATCCTGATCACTGCCCTCCTATAGCAGCTGCTGAAGCTGTTAAAGCCCGCATCGTAGACCGGACACCATCAAAAGGACCATTCGTCGCCAAAAACGAGGTGCCCTTCCCAGAGAGTCAGCCACGCTCAGAGACCTTATCATTCCTGATGAGTGGACAACGACTGGTGACAACGACGACCGCTTCATCATCCATGACGGCGGTGTCAACTATGACAACCATCCGATTGCTGTTTTTGCCTCGGATGCCGCTCTACGGCATCTCGCCTGTTGTGGCAGGTGGTTCAAGGATGGGAGCTTTTCTATGGCCCCTGGCATCTTCCTCCAGCTGTATGTGATCCGCGCCCACTTGGTGACACTGCTGTTTCTTGTGCATATGCTTTGCTCTCGCATAAAACACGGGAATTCTACGAGGAGATCCTGCAGGCTGTCCTCTACCGATGTGATATTCTTGGATTCACCCCTGATCCCACCACTGTCATCACAGATTTCGAACAAGCTGCTATCCAGGCTACACACTCTGTTCTTGGTCAGCATGTGACTAAACAGGGGTGTTTTTTCCATCTAACCACCTGGAAGAACATCCAAGAGCTTGGCCTTGTTCAGAGATACCGCAAAGAGGATGAGTTCAGCACTTCTGTGGTATGATCGATGCCTTGGCATTCTTGCCTCGAGAAGATGTCGCAGCTGGGATGCTTTATCTACGTGACATTACTCCACATGGACTGGAACCACTGTTGACGTATTTTGATTCAACATATGTTTCTGGGACATTCCGCCGAATCCTCACCATGCTGCCCATGGAGTTGTAACCCCAGTTAGAGTCCGTCGGTTACCACCGCTATTCTCTCCCGCCATCTTGAACGTCCATGACATCACGCTAGCTGGGGAGGATAGGACCAACAACCTGTGTGAAAGCTGGAACATTGGCTTCCCACAGCTTGTTGGTCACAACCACCCATCTGTGTGGACCACCATTGACTCCCTGAGGAAGGACCACACCCTGGCTTCACCAGATATGCGCAGGCAAGAGAGGTGAAACTAAGACACTGGTTCAGACTCTTAGAGCCGCAGGTCGCTGTACAGATCCGCTGGAAACAGACACTCCTATGGGTTGTGCTAAAGATTTGTTTAAAAACACATCTTTTATTTACCAATGTGTGATATAATGTTTTCTTAAAATGTTAAAATATGTACTATGTGTATGAATATTATATGTTATTACCATGTGATCCATCATATTATTTTAAAATGTGCTATTTTATAATGTGATTTCTCGTAAATCTTATTGTAAAAAATCGTGCTACATGTATATTGTTTTAAAATGTGCTATAAGACTGTATAATACTGCTATATACTGTGTATATGTATAATATCTTATCACCATGTGACTCATTTATCGTAAAACATATGTGAAAATCCTTATATCCTTACATATAAAAAAATAACAAAAATAAATAGAAAAATAGTGTTATTGCCAAATTATTTATAAACAATGTTCAAAATAACTTAAAAATATAGGATGGGGGGAAATGTCCACTGGGGGAAATAAATGTCCAATGGGCGAAATGTCCAATGGGGGAAATGTCCGTACTCAATCGGTAACCTTTCGTCATTCTTTGCAGGCAAGGAGATCCGATTTTCCCCCTATATTTTTCTCCTGTGCGCTGAAGTACTCGGCAGCATGATTAGAAACAATCAAGAGATAAAAGGGATAAGTATTGGAGGTACAGAGTTCAAGACCAGTCAATATGCTGATAATACTCAGCTAATCCTTAAGGGGGTCAGAAAACTCCCTAAGGAAAGCTCTAAATTGCCTTAAATTTTCTTATGAATACTCAGGCCTTAAAATTAATGTTGAAAAAACAAAGGCAGTTTGGTTGGGTTCGTTATCTGGCACGGACATAATAGTCCGGTAGCCAAATCGCAAAAAGGGGTCTAAATAAGGTTTCCGTAGCACCCCCGGCGTAGATTTAGTTTGACCACTGTTTATGAACGAGTATCATCTGCTGGTCAGTTCTAGACCTGATGTAGGCATCTACGGTGGTGCCTAAGCTCACAGCATGCATTTTTTTGCCCCTGTCTGAACAAGACAAAATTAACTCTAAGATGGGGGTAGGGGTATTTATGAACGTATAACTTTTTTATTCTTGCACTAAACTCTCTGTAACTTCCCATACGTGACTTTAGAATAATGTTCTATTAGATAAAGTAATTCAAGTTACGCCTTTTACGTTTTTGACGTCATGATGACGTCATAACTTGGAGGGTACATTTTTTCTCGATTTTTTTAGAAATGAGACTTGATTTTTTGTTTTACAGTTGCAGAAACTCTTTTTGCATTCAGCCTGATTTGTATTTGTGAAAGATAATTGTCTCTCAGTTAATTCTAGACCTGATGTAACCATCTAATATGCACTTCAGGGATGCGGCATAGCCATGTTTAACGGCACCAGAGCATGAGAAATATGAAGCCGAATTAGGGGTAGGGGTGATTACGTTCCAATATTTTATTGTTCCACAATCCTAACTCCATAAAATTTACCACATATTGAGTCTGTGAACGGATCATTCGGATAAAGCTATCCGATTCTGATTATCTTCAATGTTGGTGTCACTATGTCGTTATTATCATCGTCGAAGTATTTTTTCTCTGGATTTTTTGTTGTAATTTTCCAAGGTATATTGTTACTTTTTCTTGATGTGTGTATTTAAGACCATGATAGCATGACGTATTTGTTTGGAACCGGGTGTTGACGTCTGTGGTGATGAGAAAGCTGGCATGATGCCTTCTTGCAATGCTCTCTGAGTATCAAAAAAAACAAGGAATGGGGGTAGGGATGATTACGTTTCGATATGTTATTCACACTTGGGTTCAGAGAGCTTAAGTTTTTAACACTTTGCGGTTGGATACTAGTTGAGCAAAACAAGTAATCAAACTTCCAATACTTCTGAAATGAAGTCTCTGTTTCGAACTCTAGTGTATATTCTTTATAGCATAGTCAGTGTTACAGGGCTATACCATCGTCGCTCTGAAATATTTGTATCTGATATCGCTCAAGTCAGTGTTAGGGACTGGTGGTCATGTCATTCAATATGCCCACATGAACAGTCTCAACAAAAGCGTTGTTGGGATAAAAATCATCACAGGGGTCACTTTTGGTTCTTATGATGTTTAAAGAAATATGCAGTCACTATATTTGTCTGTGGGGTAATATGACTTGTCAGTACGTTTGCATCTTTTTTCACCACCCTTTTAATGCTGCGTTTAATTGTTGCATGTGTTTAATATGTTTCACTCTGCTCGACTTAGGTTAATGATTATTATCTACCTGCTAGTGGTCAATCTCGCATTTGTTGATCTAGCTAGTGGTCAATTATTAACCAAGAACGGGTCTATATAAATTTGCCGCTTGCATTTGTTAACTTCATCAGTCATGTCGAAATTATGGACATCCAGAAAGAAGATGGATTCAAAGTTTCTGGTAATATCAACGAGACAATCAGACTTTCACAATCTACCATGATGACGTCGTCTTTCGTCATGATGTTTATCTTCACATTATGGGTTTAGGTCTCACCAATGTTTCGATACTTAAGTAGAGAAAACCAGTTAATTAGCTAGATGAATTGAATGAAAGTTACATGAAATGAAATAAATGAATTTAGATGAGAATGTATTGAGAGAAAACGAAAGGCAGACACTATCAATATTTATTCATTGTATCTACAAACTATTTTCAATCATGATGCGTGCAGTGAGGCAAAATGCATTGAGGCAACAGAAACCCGTGCCCATCCAGCCACCCGTCTATGGATATTGTATAACACTATATTCTATTTTATGGATAGCATCTGCTTTATTGTTGTGGAACTGACGCTTCGATGGAGATACATCCAACTTTTCAATACAGGCGTCGATTTTCCTCATTCAATATTTATCCGTTATATGTTAAAGAATTTTCGCGTGTATAATCCAAAGATCTAATTCGTATAACATCCGTATCAAAGCTAATGTGGATGGTGGATATTGAAAATATGTACCTCAGTTCATATTAATTCGATAAATATATCTCATTCGAAAATGGATACTTGTCAGTTTCTTTGGTTCCATTATTGAAGCTAGATATACATTATGGGGAACATTGATATTAAGCAAGGAAAACAAACATTCGAATGCCTTCCTTTTGTACAAAAGGTAATTGAAAAACAATTTCGAAAAGGAATATCCAATATATATGAATTTGTCAATACAATAGTTATATCATCAGCAAGTGTCAGATCCGATATCAAGATTCAATAATCAGCCGCCGCCCATAAAGAAATTCCGCTTGAATAATCGCAACACCTATTTCGTATGAGAGTTAGCCCCAACTCCAATGTGTATGAAATAAATACAAGAAAAACACAGTTTTCAACGATGTCAGCAATACATAAATATGTTCTATACATAAACTCTTAATCACTGATCATTATTCTTTATCCAGATGAATTCCACGTCGTGTCCAGAATATCAGTCACGCTATGAATGTGGTGTTCATTTGAACATGATATCCAAACAACCCCCAATCTTAATAAATTAATATCCTATAAATGCTCCCCAATCGTAGTTCAATTGAATTTGGTGTTCTGAGCGCCCAAACCATGAATATTTGATCGCATTATGACATCATGGTCGCATCTGGACTAATCCGCTTGCAGTCGGGTGGGGGGGGGGGGGGATATGGTAACCTTGTCCGTTTACCGTAATGTTTACACCAAAGACCAGTCCATATATCTACCTCGTATAATGGTGCCACAATGTCGAGACCGCGGAAACATGAAAAGGCATGTCTAAGTCGACTGAACCAACCAAAAATTCGCTATCATTAATGTTCCCTTCCAAGCATTATGAAGCGTTCCCAGGATTGACACTCGAGTTACTGCACGCCCGTTAGATCCTTCAAGCGACATATCCAAATAGGGAAGGAGATATGATTTAATTTTAATTAGATTGAACAGCCTCAGACGTTATAAATTGTGGGACAAACTGACGTATGGCGACTAAAGGGCAACCACATAACTCAACCACAGGCTTTTCTCGGAACCTCGGATTCAGACCTCAGACCCGAGAATACGGTGGACTCTCAGACGCAGCCTTAGTATCTCAGCCGCGATGTTACTGCAGATGTTCATTTGAAGACTATGAAGTATCCACACGGCCCCTAGAACCGGCTTAAGCAGAATTAGATACGCTAGCTCGGGTGCTGTGATGACATATCAGCTCAAACAAATAACTAATCTGATGCTAATGAATGCGCATCGTGGATGTCTGATGGAGTAAACGTATCAACATGGGGTAAACCTGGTGAATGCAACAATACCCTGAAAAACTAACCTGTAACTAACCTGACGTCGTACGGCTTAAATTTTCCACCAAAACAATAAACCTACACATACCTGTCGAGAGGGCGGGCCTCGGAGACTAACAGTTCACCAGCAGAAACCTACCATATACAGGTAATAAACTGGAGCGATGTGCAGAAAGGTGGGGAAAATTGACGACGTCTGGCAACTAAAGAGCAAGCATATTACTCTACAGGAAAGCTTCCCTCGGCACCTCACATTCAGACCCGTGAATGCGGTCGATTTTCGAACGTAGCCTAAATATCTCTGCCGCGCTTTACCTAGATATCAGACCATACCAACATGCACGGCCGCCATTTCGATTCTACCCATACTTCATTGCAAACAAGATTGAGCAAACAGACAATCTCCAGCAATAAAATCGTTTCTTATTCATTACAGTTTATGTTTCCTCACAACACCTTGCTGTGATTGTATCAAAGTTGTGTATACCCATGCAATAATCATTATATACCAAGTGTTCACAAAGTAACGTTGAGTTTGACAAGAGACATGAGAAATTCCAACTAACCCCGATTTTTGTGGGGCACTCTGAATCAGATTTTGTTCTTCTGTTTTATTTCAGGCCAGATTATTAGTTTGTCACCCACAAAATCATGTTAATTTACTTCTGTACGACGCTTGGTTCAAATGAAACCATTTGATACACTATCCAGATATAATCGGAACATTTTATAGAAATAAAGATAGAAAAAAACAGAACACGGCGCGATAATCAGGCACAAGAAAAGGAAAAATACAATTTCTATATTTATGACGTCATAGTGACGAAACTAACGCAGTTACGGGAAGTCTGATTACTCTACCTTTCAGGCCAATATCCAAAAGCAATGCGTGGAGGATTTCAGTATGATAAACCGCGAAATAAAGAAAATATGGGACGGTAATCACCCCTACCCCCATTCGGTTTCAATGGTGTCATGACCGGAGAACATCTATATGAATCCATGCTGAGGTCAAACGGGACTTAGTAGAAAGACTTTTCTGGTCCAGAATTAAACAGGAGACATATATCTTTCAAGATTATATGTCAAATACCATCAGGAATGTATTACTGTGAAAGAAACAGAGAAAATCGAAGAAAATATTCCCGAAAAATCATGAAAGAAAGGCTCCTCGAGCTCATGACGTCACTATGATGTGGTCAAATTAGCTAGAGAAAATCTCATTATTTTAGCTGAAAGGTCATCATTCGGAGGTGAATTTGTGTAAGTTTCAGATCGCGAAGCGCAGGGGTAATAAAAATATGAGGGATGAATTACCCCTACCCCCATTTCGGTTTTAAATTTTTCAAAACCAGTGAGCATCAAACAATTGCATGTAGCATCGTTAGGCACCACCGTAGATATCTACATCAGGTATTTAATTGACCGCGAGATGTTGATCTTCCAGAAAAAGAAGTCAAACAAAATCTACGCGGGGGGTGCTACGGAATGACATGTTCTCGCGAGTGGCT
>JAVTVY010030924.1:0-12236 GCA_036873755.1 Hanleya hanleyi | reverse complement strand
ATCCTCATGGTACTCATATGAACAGTCACAATCAAAAGCGTGACTGAGATACATCATTCTTTAGATGACGACTTTACAACGAATATTATGGATTAAGAATACTGATCAGCGATACGGATTTGATATTTTTGGAGCATCATGATGTCTTGCCGGCATCGTTGAAAACTGTTGACCGCTTCTCTCTTGCAGGAAACAAGCCTATCTTTATGTATACTATGATTGTCTTTTTGAATTTGGTGCTAATACTGTTATATGGAAAATGGAATAGGTCTTCGGATTATGGACGCGGATATTCTCTAATGGACGACGGCTGGATTATGAATGACGGACTAGACGCTTGTAATTTGGATTATGGACGCGGATATTCTCTAATGGACGACGGCTGGATTATGAATGACGGACTAGACGCTTGTAATTAGACAACGATCATCAGCTGAACCTCGTCAAGAAGGGCAACTTGCAGCTGGAAATCCACTTCGGAGCACCCCTCCCCAACACTATAAGTGTGATTTGCTACGCCGAATTTGACAACATAATTCAGATCGACAAGAACCGACACGTGCTCTGCGACTATTCGACCTAACATGGATACATACTAGATTTCCACTGCCCTGGAGAGCTATCCTTGGGCATGGGCCGTTTTTTAAGGGGTGTTTGCGCGAGACGTGTTCCCGCTAGACCGTGTGTACCCCGCTGCATACGTGCTCAACACAGACCCGATGAATTGACCCGGGAGCATTGGGTGGACGTGTAATTGACAGAAGACCGGGGCGAGTACCACCCCTCCATCTCGACCTTACGGTCTTAATGGACGTACGCACGGATTCTTGGTATTGGAACAGTCAAGCGTTGCAAAGCCTGAACTGTAGAGTGTGTGGACAATACTGCTTGTTTTACCTCTACCATTGTTGTCGTGAACGAACCCTACCCACGGTCGTACAGATGTTTGTCAAGTACCTGTTGCTCCTCATGTTGTTGTAAAACGGAGTCATGGCAAACCGGATTGAACCGGCTAAAAGTAGTTTGGCAGCTCGCCTTATAAAAGCGAGCGTACTGCCTTGCTGCCAGGATGTTCACATGCATGACGTGCTCGAAGCTCTTTTATCACCTGGATAGTTCACGTCGTCACAAACGTGATCGCCAGGAAGCACCCACACATGCATGTGCGGAGTGTGGTATAGTCTTCAAGAATCTCAGTCGATTGAGACGTCACCAACACCTCATCCATGGGCTCTCGAGACCGGGAAGACTTTGCACGAAGACTTGCAAGCATCTACTCTGCCTATCCCCTCAACGCTATCCATACAGCAAGAATTTGTCCCATCTGTGTGCTCGATCAACCATTAAGAGAAGCGCAGTGCTCAGAATGTATGAGGTAATCCCGATAAAGTGTAGTTCCTTCATATTTTGAAGGCATCTAAACAGTTTTACCAAACACTGTCACTCCTGTACTGGAACCTGATCCCTGATTCAGATGCCTTCCACAAAGAAATGATCGACCTGATGAATAATATTAAGGCCAATAAGCCTGATCGAGGGAACAAATCTCGTCTTCGGAGTAGCCGACGGCAGAGAGACAACGAGTCAGTAATGCAAGGAAGAGCCAGATGAGCATCTTGTCAGTATGTAAGGAAGAGCCAGATGAGCATCTTGTCAGTATCCCAGAGACCGTTGATCTTGAAATGCGGCGAAGAGGAACACCTCCGTTCTACTCAACTTCAAACGAGGACTAATCAAGTGGGAGACATATGTTATTTCCCTACACAAAGGCATCCGGATACTGAGGTCGCAGCCATGGAATCTTAACGCTCACAGTCGACCCATCCGATAGCAGACGAAACTGGTCTATATATTCAGGCAAGCATAGGACCTGTCAAGGTTGTTTGTTACCTCGATACCGGAGTTGCCGTGTCAGTTTGAGCGGTTGAGCTAAACTAACGGAATTGCAGGTATCGTCCATCCAGTTCTTAGGGATAGCCGATGGCACTGATATGTCCTTATTTGGTTCGGCGGAAGTGGTGTTATGTATTAAAGGACTGATTGTCGGAAACTGATTGCCGGAATTATTCCGGTCGACGTGATCCTGCGATTTTCCGAAACGGCAGATGAAAATGAGGGGTAAATAATTCCGGTGTTAAACTGCTGGGACATTTGGCTGTTGTGGAATTGGCCTTGGAGTAGAGGTGGATCTGCCACAGACAAGAGATTAATGGAGATTCTATTTCCAAAATATAGAGGACTGAGGAATTATTCTGGCACGTGCGCTATCCAAAATCTCCACATCCCGAGCTGATGGTGGTGGGCTGTTGTCCATCTTCTGGATGAGTCGTCAGCGGACCTCACAGGAGAACAGGGTCCATAGGTCCGGCAACCTCTAGCGAAGTATGCTAATATTGTTGCCTCCAGTGACGACGTCATAGATGGAATTAAGTTGGTACAACACCAGATGAAGACTGGCTCATCCCCACCTTTCCATCTACCACCGATGAGACCTCCGATTCATTCTCGTGAGAAAGTTGATCGGCAGGTAGGTAACATGATTGAAAGAAGATGTAATAGAAACAGTCCCGACTTGCTCCTGTGGTCTTGGTGAGAGAAAGACGGCAAGCAGCGGTTTTACGTCGATTATCACAGATAAAGACACTTATTCACTCTGGAGGATTTACTACTCGTTGGATACATTAAGGAGGGCCAAGTGGTGGAGTACTTAAGTATGGTGATCGAATATTGGCAGTTGGAGATTGCAGCAGAAGATAGACATAAAACAATGTCTTCAACTCGATAAGATCTGTACCAATTTAGGTTATGCCACTCGACAGGGATCAGTTGTGATTCTTGTGATGGTTTTAGAAATATTCACTCAATATATTTCCCTCTGGGGTCATATGACTTCTTTCAGTACTCCGGCATCTTTTTAAAACACCATTATGTTGCGTTTAATTTGTATCGCTCACAGTTTGAGGGCATGATGGAGGCTTTGCTTGTGGGGCTACAGTACGAGGCGTGTGGCTGGTTATCTACAGGATATGGAGACTATGATGGATTGAACTCGGCTGAAACCAGCAAAATGTGTGGTCGTCAGTCGTCATTCGACGATCCAACGGCGCTGACGAAATTTTGTCAAATCAAAAATGAATTGCTGTATTAGTTTGCGAGGAGTAACAGAGAGACTACCTTCAGCTATTCCAAACTGAAGGCCCTCCTGCTGAGAGGTAAAATAGTCTTAAATTAGGGAATACCCAGAGTAAAATTGGGGGATCTCTGTTGAAAGAACTGGCGATATGGTGGGATTGTAAATGGGTCCGTGTAACCTTGCACAATTCAATTTTCGTTTTTTGTTTTTGGTTTCTCAAAATCAAAAATTGAAATTTGACCGTCAATTTTCAAATTTTCGTTTTTCGTTTTCGGTTTCTCAGAATCAAAAATTGAAATTTGACATTCAATTTTCAATTTTCGTTTTTCGTTTTACTTCGCGCAAAAATGAAAATCAAATATTGAAAATTGCCTCACTTGTCCGTTTTTCGTTTTTTGATTTTAACTTTTACGCATCAATGTTAACTGCGCACGCGAAAGGCTTATGATGTCACTTTCGTTCCGCGGAGTAGTATGGAAAACGCAAATCGGATTGTTTAGGCAGGTGTGGAGCACAATATGGAAAGATATGGGAGTGTCACCACACTATAGATCCCTGGAGCCAGGCATTCGAGCTAGATTATAATGGGCCAACTGCGCATGTCCAGAAGTGAGTAGGCATTCGTGCAGTAGGTGTGAAGCATTATATGGAGAACAACACTGTTGATACACATATGAGTTTCATTAAAGTAGGGTAAAATATTAAATACGTGGGTACTCTAATCATAACTTCCCGCGTCGATGCGTTGAAGCTTTTGACACACGCACTTAAAGCGTTGAAGCGTTTTGACGCTGAACGTTGACGGGCATGTAAACGCTCCAACGATTCAGGTCCCAAAAATAGAGAATGAAGTTTCGACCTGAAGCGCTGAAGCAGTCAGACGTCTGGCATCAAACGTGACGTTTGTGTGTTTGTTTGAATGATGGTTTACGGAACGCTGGCCATATACGGATTTCGTGGCCCATCACCGCGATGCTTACTCTTATTGGTATTAAATCTTTGTTGGTATCTTTATGAATACTATATTTCAATCAATAACAAATAGCGGTTGTGTGCAGGAATAATGTTCGCTTTTGTAGCGCTCTAAACATCTATTTTTAGAAATGAGAAAATCTAAGACTGCGTCCTGATTGACTCAGGCCTCAATGCCAATAACCAATGACAAATGCGGGATGCCATCTATCCAGACCTGTCTTCACAAGTCCAGGTAAATCGTGAATCCTCTCACAGGGTTTACCCGGACATTTTTGATGATTCGAGTGAGTTTTTGAGTCCTTGCCTCAATCTCGAACATTTCATCCCCCGAGGTTATTTTGAATTAGCATGTCGGTATTCCAAGCCGGCGGATTTTTGCTTTGACTCTCGATGACGATTTCAGCCTGACATCAAAGTTATGCCAGCGATGTCACATCTCAAACATTGCAGCTAGTGGTTTGGCGCAATGAGCTTGCTGAGCCTGTTCAATAATTGGTTTGATTTAGAGGATACCCCTTGATCTCTGTTTTATCCAGAACTACCGTGGGCAACTAACCAAGGCAATGCATAGATACCCTAACAAATCGATCAATACACTGGCTCCCGAGGATGGCCTGGTGGGCCACATGCCTCTCACGCTCCACACCTCTTATACGACACGATTTGCGTTTTCTATTCTACTCGTCATACCGGAAGTGACATCATAACCCGTCCACGTGCGAACTTAACATTGATACGTCAAAGTTAAAATCAAAAAAACGAAAAACGGACAAGTTGAGGCAATTTTCAATATTTGATTTTCATTTTTGCGTCAAGTAAAACGAAAAACGAAAATTGAAAATTGACTGTCAAATATCAATTTTCGTTTTTTGTTTTTGTAATCCCAGAATCAAAAATTGAAAACGGGAGACAATCCCAGTTAATGCAGAGTAGCTTCCCCTGAGTTGCAAGACGTGAAAACAACAAGTTCCATGATGATTTCTAGCAAATCTGTAATTTCATTGTGGTTTGTGTTGTTCTTGCTTTACAGGATAGAAGCAGTCGAAGAGAGTAGGTATTATAGTTCGAACGCGAAATGTCTAAATTTCCTAAATGTGCAATTTGACCCCATCCGAGAAGTCTATGATTGCGGAAAATGGGGTCTGAATAACCCCCACGTTATGGAGGGTAAATCATAATGTATTAACTGATTAACGACCCTGCTTCAACCTCAAACTGTTAAACTGGGCATATAGTGGGGCATTAACAGTTGGTCAGTTTGAAAAACCGAAGCCGATCTGGGGATAATAAGGAGACTACTAGCATTTATGATTACTGGCATGTAAATTCGTCACGAAATATTTTTCACAAAGAGTCCGTTGTCTGTATTCTGTTTTTAGCGATATGCATATATGTTGAGTGAACCCATAACATGATACCAACAAACAACAATCTGGTCATCTCAGATTAGCTACAGTTGGACCTAGATGAGCAGATGAGGCTTGGATAGGGCCAGTAGAGCTTTCTGGCCTCAATAATGTCATTATCTGTGAGACTGTCTGGTATCGCTGGTCCAATTTCCCAAAAGAATATTTGTTCTCACAGCAGCACCTGTTTCACCTCAGTAAATAGCTGAATAATTTCCCATCATGATGATCCCAAGTTTGGTGACGTGTCATCACACCATTCCACCTGTGATGGCCACTCACTGTTGTGGATTGTGACCAAAATTCATGTACATGTACCACCAAGTCATTGCAAACAAGAGATCTAGACCTATCCATGTTGAGATGTGATCTCTCCAGTCCGTGGTTGTGCATTGTGTCCAAACTTTGGATATATGTAAACATCAACAGGAAATAATTACCCTGTTGATTTTGAGGTCAAAAGGTCAAGGCTCACTGAATTCCCAAACGAGGTTTATCTACATTATTTTTGATTACAAACTGCCCTTTCCTATCACGGTCACCATACACTAATATTCAAGTTTATTTGAACAGATGGGAGTAGAATTCAGATTGATTCAAGAATTTAATAGTATGCATCATGTATCTCTCAATGTGATCTTTGCTAATATAGTATCATGTGGGTAGCATATTTAATGTCTGTGTATTTGGTTAGTTTCAGTGAAGAAGCCCTCCACCAAATGTCCTGGTATTTACTGTGGTAGATCAATGTTTGAGAATGGATCACACAGTGAATGTGGGGTAAGGTTTCATATTTATTTATACCAGTAAATATATTCTGTCTTTACATTGTCAACATAATTTATAAATCTACATAGCCTATTCTATATCAACAATGATACCGTACATGGATTCAAATTCAAGTTCTCTTCTTTGAAGACTATGTGTTAATGAATAAAACTGTTAATTTTTGTGCTTCAGCATAGATACTAGACTGGATCCAGCCCCTGTTTCATAATATATTTTAAATGGGAAACAAGAGGAAGTAAATCTGTCTATTAAGAAATGCTTGAAACAGGGACTGGACGGAACGTCACAAGGGAGCTAACTTTGCAAGAAAAAATGCACAATATACTGTTCATTTTTTGTCACCAATGAAAACTCCGTATTCTGATCCCGTCCCCAACTCAAAGGATTTGATTGGTTCGTTCATATACACACACTGGAAGCAATGCGTTCATGTGACGTCAACAATGAGAATGACGTTACTACCATGACCTCAACAATGGGAATGACGTTACTGCCGAGACGTCACAGTATGGCATTAGAATGAAATTGATACAAATGTTGCGACCGAAGGTAAAAACATGTCAATCGTCCAGACTAACCACGCCTCCAGATGGAATCTTTACACGACGAAACCCATCAAATTGTCCAGTCTCTATTTTAAAAATCATTTTTTTCATTTTTTTTTTTCATTTTTTTTTTTTTTCATTCTATTTATTTATTTATCAAACATATATATTTATTAATTTAAAGATCATTTTATTATTATTAAATAGTACATATGAAATAGAGACTCATCCAGTTTACATAGATACATACAAGTAACAATACCTCCATACTGTGCTACATAGTAGTATTTTGCCACATATAAGGAATGGATTGTCTCCCTTGCAGATGTGTCCCCAAGGGTCTCAAACTAACAATCATGGCATACAATCGATAGTGTCCATCTAAGAGATATTCTTCACTCTTGGAGGTATAGAAGGGTTATCTCAGAGTGAAAATGGAGGGGTCCGCTCGAAATTCCTTTTCTGTGGCATACAGATCTTAATTTTCCTTAAAGAGAAAAGATGCTGCACTGTTGTACACCAATTTCATTTCTTTCCATCTAGAGGGATAAACATAAAGCAAATTACAATCAAACGGATAATATACATGATTATCATGTATATCCGTTTGATTGTAATTTGCTTTATGTTTATCCCTCTAGATGCAATTTAGATATGCAGGTAGTCTAATTGGCTAAAATAAAAACAGTTCACGTCTTCTTAGATGAATTTTATAGAACTTTCACCTAAAACGTGCGTGTACAGCAGTAACTTTCAGGAGGAGTAATTTTCACACTTTATTTGCTTGAATGACGAAACTATGTTTTAAATGAGTATGGTTCTTGTGTGGATATAACCACCAGCATCCCTAATGTTCCATGAAAAATAGTTTATTAAGAAACAATAGTTTGAGACTATCCAGGAACCACAAAATATGGCCAGGTAGACAGCTGACTCCAAGTGGAGCCTTTCATACCTACAAGAGAGAGCGAGTACCCCTGGAGATGCACTATCAATTGTATACCATGGCAATGAGTGTGTGCTGTGTCATGACAGTGCCCCCTTTTCATGATTGCATGCTTATAATGAATGGATTATTTGCCTCCTCGAGGCTCTGTCGTGTCATGAACGTCCCTCCTCCTGTGTCTGGCTCTATCTCCTTTATGTAATGAATGCATTGTCTCCCTTGCAGGTGTGTCCCAGAGGACACATAGTGAGTTTATGATTGTATCCCAGAGGGTCCTGACCTATTAATCGATGAATCTTTATGTCTGCCATGTCAAGACAGACCCTCCTCCTATGGTTGGCTCTATCTCCTAATGAAATGATTATCTTCCATGTGAGCATGTTTCAGAGGGTCCCATCCTAAAATTGAGATTGTATGTCTGTCACGACAGTCCCTTCTTCTGGCTTTCTCTCAAGTATACAATGAATTGATAATCTCCCTTGCAGGCATGTCCCCGAGGATCCCGCCCTAATAGTGAGTCTGTATGTCTGTCGTGTCATGACAATCCCTCCTTCTATGACTGGCTCTATCTCGGCTTTATGGCAGTCCTCTCACTCGTTTTGCATTGGTTCTTCATAGACTTCACCAACAAACGTAAAAGGTCAGTCTGAATATTGTTTCAAATTATTTTTATGTATCGTATTGGTTGTAGTAACTCCATTGTAACATCTTTCTTATGAAGAACCATTATCATGTAAGCCAGGTATTAAGGGGCTGATAGGACAGAACTATCATTTTCATACCATCATATGACTTCAGAATTCAACACTAGACACTTATGTTCCATCTAGATAAAAAAAATATTTCCTATTCTGAATAGGGTAATTTTGAATCTGAAAAAATGAGTGTTTGACCATGAAAATTTATTTTAATCTCCTGTTGTGTATACTAAGGTAATTGTCAGACTTACCGATAATCAGTTCATTCATTCTTTTTTATTTGAGCGAATTGAATGTTTTGTCAAATTATTAAACTACAGTGAAACCTTTGTATACTGACCATGCTTGTGACCAGATTGTAGGATCAGTTTTAACAGGGTTCTGATTTATCAAGGTTCAAAATACTTTAAATTTAAGTATTGGGACCATGGATAATGTCAATAGTTAGAGGTCAATGAGTTTACCCAGCTGACCGTATTCACAGGTTTCCGTGTATATAATAACTCCTGCTCAAAGCTATGCTAGATCAGTTTAATGGGTGCAGAAGGTGTACACCAATGCTGAACTCTTCTCATATTGTTCAATCATTCACAATTTTATTCAAGGAGACCATGACAATATTTCATTATATAAACATAATGAGAATATAGAAGTATAATTAGAACACTGAGGACTGTCTCCCAATGTATTTTTTTCAATATTACCTCCTTGTAGTAGAGCCTTGGTGGTTCTGCATGTGTCCGCTGTGACGGAGAGTGTATTGTCCGCCATCATTACCCTACTACTCTCTGAGCCAATGGGAACACTGGCGGTGGAATCGTGTTCAGCCAGTACTCTGTCAGACTGGTACACAATGCTGTATAACCCTGCGCCTAACTATACCACCACTCTACACTGTACACAGGAAATAGTCTACCCACTGTGAGTAACAAACATAGCTTCTCTATAACATCATTCTAGGTACCAGGATTTGTTCTACTTTCTAGAAAATGCCAGGACTGTTCAACAATATATTCTTTCAGAAAATCCAATATGCAAAGGGGCTATTCATCTTCAAATTGATGTGAAATCCGTGTAATTGGTCAATACACATACATGTGTATAACCATCTGATGTTCTGATAGTTGATCCTCTATTGTTGACATTCCATAGTCACATCATTTTATTAGCTCTTCCTGGAAGAACTCCCATTAAACTTTGGAGTCAGTGAATGGATCTATTTGGGAAGAACAGATTGTTTAAATGTTTATTTCAATATACTGGGTTTGCTGGACATTGTATGATTGAAGTAGACATGTTAGATGTGTGGGTTTTTTTGGTTCAGAATCTATGTATGTGACATTGTATGATTGAAGTAGACATGTTAGATGTGTGGGGTTTATTGGTTCAGAATCTATGTATGTTTAGCTTGTGCAGGGGAACAGTTTTATGGTAGATATCTCGTGTACCATTCTACACTGGTTTGTTATGGAAATGTGTGTTGGGGGTGAAGTTGAATCAGTATATTAATAGAGCCAAATAAACCCTAGTATCAAAACCAGATGTACAAGAATTATATTGATGTATTTAGACATAAGCAATAAATCTATGCTGTCTCTTTAAATTTGTATTCCCAGATTTCTGTAATGATAATGTTCTATTAGAACTTGCCTGTATTCCCTGATCTTTTCTTCCGATAATTATCTATTAGAACCTGCCTGTATTCCCGGATCTTATGTCCCGATAATTATCTATTAGAACCTGCCTGTATTCTCGGATCTTATGCCCCAATAATTATCTATTAGAAGCTGTCTGTATTCCTGGATCTTATGCCCTGATAATTATCTATTAGAACCTGTCTATATTCCCAGATCTATGTCATGATAATGATCTATTAGAACCTGTCTGTAGTCCCAGATCTATGTCATGATAATTATCTATTAGAACCTGCCTGTATTCCCAGATCTATGTCATGATAATTATCTATTAGAACCTGCCTGCAGTCCCAGATCTATGTCATGATAATGATCTATTAGAACCTGTCTGTAGTCCCAGATCTATGTCATGATAATGATCTATTAGAACCTGCCTATATTCCCAGATCTATGTCATGATAATTATCTATTAGAACCTGCCTGCAGTCCCAGATCAATGTCATGATAATGATCTATTAGAACCTGTCTGTAGTCCCAGATCTATGTCATGATAATGATCCATTAGAACCTGTCTGTAGTCCCAGATCTATGTCATGATAATGATCTATTAGAACCTACCTGTATTCCCAGATCTATGTCATGATAATGATCTATTAGATATGTCATGATAATGATCTATTAGAACCTGCCTGTATTCCCAGATATTCCTATGTCATAATGATGTCACAATAATGATCTATTAGAACCTGCCTGTAGTCCCAGATCATGTCATGATAATGATCTATTAGAACCTGCCTGTATTCCCAGATCTATGTCATGATAATGATCTATTAGAACCTGCCTGTATTCCCAGATCTATGTCATGATAATGATCTATTAGAACCTGCCTGTAGTCCCAGATCTATGTCATGATAATGATCTATTAGAACCTGCCTGTAGTCCCAGATCTATGTCATGATAATGATCTATTAGAGTCTGCCTGTATTCCCAGATCTATGTCATGATAATGATCTATTAGAACCTGCCTGTATTCCCAGATCTATGTCATGATAATGATCTATTAGAGTCTGCCTGTAGTCCCAGATCTATGTCATGATAATGATCTATTAGAACCTGCCTATATTCCCAGATCTATGTCATGATAATGATCCATTAGAACCTGCCTGTAGTCCCAGATCTATGTCATGATAATGATCTATTAGAACCTGTCTGTAGTCCCAGATCTATGTCATGATAATGATCCATTAGAACCTGTCTGTAGTCCCAGATCTATGTCATGATAATGATCTATTAGAACCTACCTGTATTCCCAGATCTATGTCATGATAATGATCTATTAGAACCTGCCTATATTCCCAGATCTATGTCATGATAATGATCTATTAGAACCTGCCTGTATTCCCAGATCTATGTCATGATAATGATCTATTAGAACCTGCCTGTATTCCCAGAGCTATGTCATGATAATGATCCATTAGAACCTGTCTGTAGTCCCAGATCTATGTCATGATAATGATCTATTAGAACCTACCTGTATTCCCAGATCTATGTCATGATAATGATCTATTAGAACCTGCCTATATTCCCAGATCTATGTCATGATAATGATCCATTAGAACCTGTCTGTAGTCCCAGATCTATGTCATGATAATGATCTATTAGAACCTACCTCTATTCCCAGATCTATGTCATGATAATGATCTATTAGAACCTGTCTGTAGTCCCAGATCTATGTCATGATAATGATCCATTAGAACCTGTCTGTAGTCCCAGATCTATGTCATGATAATGATCTATTAGAACCTACCTGTATTCCCAGATCTATGTCATGATAATGATCTATTAGAACCTGCCTATATTCCCAGATCTATGTCATGATAATGATCCATTAGAACCTGTCTGTAGTCCCAGATCTATGTCATGATAATGATCTATTAAAACCTACCTGTATTCCCAGATCTATGTCATGATAATGATCTATTAGAACCTGTCTGTAGTCCCAGATCTATGTCATGATAATGATCCATTAGAACCTGTCTGTAGTCCCAGATCTATGTCATGATAATGATCTATTAGAACCTACCTGTATTCCCAGATCTATGTCATGATA